>SZWC01009477.1:0-81349 GCA_023375785.1 Penium margaritaceum
AAACCCTAAACCCTAAACCCTAAACCCTAAACCCTAAACCCTAAACCCTAAACCCTAAACCCTAAACCCTAAACCCTAAACCCTAAACCCTAAACCCTAAACCCTAAACCCTAAACCCTAAACCAGTTCAAACCAATCCATAACCAGTCGCACCACTCCGCAACCAGTTCGCACCACTCCGCAACCATCTCGCACCACTCCGCAACCAGTTTGCACCACTCCGCCCCAGTTTGCACCACTCTGCAACAAGTTCGCACTCCTCTGCAACCAGTTCGCACCACTCCACAACCAGTTCCCACCACTCCGCAACCAGGTTGCACCACTCCGCAACCAGTTTGCAATACCCCGCAACCAATTGGAGACACTCTGCAACCAGTTTCCACGACTCCGTAATCAGTTCGCACATCTCCGCAACCCATTTGCACCATTCCGCAACCAGTTCGCACCACTCCGCAACTAGTTCGCACCACTCCGCAACCAGTTCCCACCACTCCGCAACCAGTTCACACCACTGCGCAACCAGTTCGCACCACTCCACAACCAGTTCACACCACTCCGCAACTAGTTCGCACAACTCCACAACCCGTTAGCACCACTCCGCAGCCAGTTTGGACCACTCCACGGCCAGTTTGCTCCACTCTACAACCGATTCGCACCACTCCGCAACCAGTTCGCACCACTCCGCAACCAGTTCGCACCACTCCACAACCAGTTCGCACCACTCCGTGACCAGTTCGCACCACTCTGCAACCAGTTTGCGCGACTCTATAACCAGTTCCTACCACTCCACAACCAATTCGCACCACTCCGCAACCAGTTCGCACCACACTACAACCCGTTTACACCACTCCACAACCAGATTGCACCACTCCGCGACCAGTTCGCACCACTGCGCAACCAGTTCGCACCACTCGGCAACCAGTTTGCACCACTCCGCAACCAGTTTGCACCACTCCGCAACCAGTTCGCACCACACTACAACCCGTTTACACCACTCCACAACCAGATTGCACCACTCCGCGACCAGTTCGCACCACTGCGCAACCAGTTCGCACCACTCGGCAACCAGTTTGCACCACTCCGCAACCAGTTTGCACCACTTCGCAACCAGTTCGCACCACTCTGCAACCAGTTTGCACCACTCCGCAACCAGTTCGCACCACTCCAAAACCAGCTTGCACCACTCTGCAATCAGTTCACACCACTCCGCAACCAGTTCGCAGCACGCCGCAACAAGTTTGCACCACTCTGCAGCCAGACATAACCACTCCGCAACCAGTTGGCACCACTCTACAACCAATTTGCACCACTCCGCAACCAGTTTGCTCTACTCCGTAACCAGTTTGCACCACTCCGCAACCAGTTCGCACCACTCCGCAACCAGTTTGCACCGCACCGCAACCAGTTTGCAGCATCGTGCAACCAGTTCGTACCACACCGCGAGCAATTTGCACCTCTCCGCAACCAGCCCGCACCACTCTGCAACCAGTTCCCACCACTCCGCAACCAGCTCGCACCACTCCACAACCAGTTCCCACCACTATGCAACCAGTTCAAACCTCTCCGTAACCAGTTCGCACCACTCCGCAACCAGTTCGCACCACTACGCAACCAGTTCGCACGACTCCACAACCAGTTTGCACCATTCCGCAACCAGTTTGCACCACTCTGCAACCAGTTTGCAACACTCCTCAACCAGTTCGCACCAGACGGCAACCAGTTCCCACCTCTCCGCAACCAGGTTTCACCACTCCGCAACCAGTTCGCACCACTTCGCAACCAATTTGCACCACTCCGCAACCAGTTTGCACGACTGTGCGACCAGTTCGCACCCCTCCGCAACCCGTTTGCACCACTCCGCAACCAGTTCGCACCACTCCGCAACCAGTTTGCACCACTCCGCAACCTGTTTGCACCACTCCGCAACCAGTTCACACCACTCCGCAACCATTTCGCACCACTCCGCAACCAGTGAACACAACTCCGCAACCAGTTCGCACCACTCCGTAACCAGTTCGCACCACTCTCTAACCAGTTTGCACCACTCCGCAACCAGTTCGCACGACTGTGCAACCAGTTCGCACCACTCCGCAACCGGTTCGCACCACTCCGCAACCAGTTCGCACGACTGTGCAACCAGTTCGCACCACTCCGCAACCGGTTCGCACCACTCCGCAACCAGTTCGCACGACTGTGCAACCAGTTCGCACCACTCCGCAACCGGTTCGCACCACTCCGCAACCAGTTCGCACGACTGTGCAACCAGTTCGCACCACTCCGCAACCGGTTCGCACCACTCCGCAACCAGTTCGCACGACTGTGCAACCAGTTCGCACCACTCCGCAACCCGTTTGCACCACTCCGCAACCAGTTCGCACCACTCCGCAACCAGTTTGCACCACTCCGCAACCTGTTTGCACCACTCCGCAACCAGTTCACACCACTGCGCAACCATTTCGCACCACTCCGCAACCAGTTCACACAACTCCGCAACCAGTTCGCACCACTCCACAAACAGGGCGCACCACTCTGCAACCAGTTCACACCACTCAACAGCCAGTTCGCACCACTCCGCAACCAGTTTGCACCACTCCGCAACCAGTTCACACCACTTGGCAACCAGTTCGCAACACTCCGCAACCAGTTGGCACCACTCCGCAACCAGTTTGCACGACTCTGTAACCAGTTCGCACAACTCCGCAACCAGTTCGCACCACTCCGCAACTAGTTCGCATGACACCGCAACCCGTTTACACCACTCCGCTACCGGTTTGCACCACTCCGCAACCAGTTCGCACCACTCTGCAACCAGTTTGCACCACTCCGCAACCAGCTCGCACCACTCCAAAACCAGTTTGCACCACTCCGCAACCAGTTCGCACCACACAGCAAGCAGTTGGCACCACTCCGCATCCAGTTCGCACCACTTCGCAACCAGTTTGCAGCATGCCGCAACCAGTTTGCACCACTCTGCAACCAGATTGTACCCCTTCGCAACCAGTGGGCACCACTTTGCAACCAGTTTGCACCACTCTGCAGCCAGTTCGCACTACTCCGCAACCAGTTCGAACCACTCCGCAACCAGTTCGCACCACTCCGCAGCCATTTTGCACCACTCCGCAACCAGTTTGGAGCACTCCACAACCAGTTCGCACCACTCCGCTACCAATTAGCACCTCTCTACAACCAGCCTGTAAGTGCGTGTAAGTTCGTGTAAGTGCGTGTAAATGCGTGGAAGTACGTGTAAGTGCGTGTAAAATTGTGCGAGTGCGTGTAAGTACGTGTAAGTGCGTGTACATGCGTGTGAGTGCGTATACCTGTGTGTGAGTGCGTGTGAGTGCCTGTAAATGCATTTGAGTGCGTGTAAGTGTGTGTAAGTGTGTGTAGGTGCTTGTAAGTCCGTGTAAGTACATGTAAGTGTGTGTAAACATATGTTAGTGCGTCTAAGTGTGTATAAGTGTGTGTAAGATGATACGTGCGTGTGAGTGTGTGTAAGTGTGTGTAAGTGCGTGTAAGTTCATGAGAGTGTGTATGAGTGTGTGTAAGTCTGTGTAAGTGCGTGTAAGTGCGTGTAAGTATGTGTACGTGCATGTAAGTGTGTGTAAGTACGTGTAAGTTCATGTAAGTGCGTGTGAGTGCGTGTAAATGCATGTGAGTGTGTGTAAGTGCGTGTGAGTACGTGTGAGTGTGTGTGTGTATGTGTGTAAGTATGTGCAAGTGTGTGCAAGTGCGTGGAGGACGTGTGAGTACGTGAGAGTGTGTGGAAGTGCGTGTAAGTGTGTGTGTGTACGTGTTAGTACGTGTGAGTACGTGTACGTGCATGTTAGTGCATGTAAGTATGTGCAAGTGCGTGTCAGTGTGTGTAAGTGCGTGTAAGTGCGTGTGAGTGCGTGTGAGTGCGTGTGAGTGCGTGTAAGTACATGTGAGTATGTGTATGTGTGTATAAGTACGTCTAAGTGCGTGTAAGTGCGTGTAAGTACGTATAAGTACGTGTGAGTACGTGTGAGAGTGTGTAAATGCATGTGTGTAAGTGCATGTAAGTGCGTGTATGTGCGTGTGAGTATATAAGTGCGTGTGAGTACGTGTAAGTGTGTGTAAGTACGTGTAATTGCGTATTAGTGCGCGTAAGTGTATGTAAGTGTGTGTAGGTGTGTGTAAGTACGTGTAAGTACGTGGAAGTGTGTGTAAGTACGTATATGTGCGTGTAAGTGTGTGTGAGTGTGTATGAGTGCGTGTAAGTACGTATAAGTTTGTGTAAGTATATGTGAGTGTGTGTAAGTGGGTTTAAGTATGTGTAAGTGCGTGTAAGTCCATATAAGTGTGTGTAAGTGCGTGTAAGGGCGTGTAAGTGCGTGTAAGTCCGTGTAGGTCCGTGTACGTACGTGTGAGTGCGTGTAGGTACGTGTATGTGTTTGTAAATGCGTGTAAGTCTGTGTGAGTGTGTGTAAGTGTGTATAAGTGCGTGTAAGTGTATGTAAATCTGTGTAAGTATTTTTAAGTGTGTGTAAGTACGTATAAGGGTGTGTAAGTGTGTGTGAGTATGTGTGAGTCCGTGTAAGTGTATGTGAGTGCGTGTAAGTGCGTGTAAGTGTGTATAAGTACGTGTAAGTGTGTGTAACTGTGTATACGTGCATGTACGTGCGGGTAAGTGTGTGTAAGTGTGTCTAAGTACTTGCAAATGCGTATAAGTACTTGTAAAGGCGTGTGAGTACGTGTAAGTGCGTGTGAGTGCGTGTCAGTCAGTGTAAGTGTGTGTGAGTGCGTGTAAGTGCGTGTACGTGTGTGTAAGTACATGTAAGTGCATGTAAGTGTGTGTAAGTGCGTGTAAGTGCATGTAAGTGTGTGTAAGTGCGTGTAAGTGCGTGTAAGTGTGTGTAAGCGCGTGTAAGTGCGTATAACTGTGTGTCAGTGCGTGTAGGTGCGTTTGAGTATGTGTAAGTGCATGTGAGTACGTGTAAGTACATGTGAGTGCGTGTAAGTGTGTGTAAGTACGTGTAAGTATGTGTGTGTGTAAGTACATATAAGTATGTGTGAGTGTGTGTGATTGTGTGTAAATGCATGTAAGTCTGTGTAAGTGCGTGTAAGTGCGTGTAAGTGCATGAGTATGTAAGTGCGTGTGAGTGTGTGTAAGTGTGTGTAAGTACGTGTAAGTGCGTATAAGTGCGTGTAGGTACGTGTAAGTGCGTGTAAGTGCGTGTAAGTGCGTGTAAGTACGTGTAAGGGTGTGGATGTGTGTGTAAGTGCGTATATGTGCATGTAAGTGGATGTGAGTGCGTGTGAGTGCGTGTAAGTGTGTTTAAGTTTGTGTAAGTGTGTGTGAGTGCGTGTAAGTGGGTCTAAGTACGTGTAAGTGCGTGTAAGTCTGTATAAGTGCATATAAGTATGTGTAAGTGCATGTAAGTACGTGTAGGTCCGTGTAAATGTGTGTGAGTGCGTGTAGGTGCATCTAAGTATGTGGACATGCGTGTAAGTGCGTGTGAGTGCGTGCAAGTGCGTGTAGTTAATGTAAGTGCAAGTGAGTGCGTGTAACTGCGTGTGAGTGCGTATAAGTTCGTGAGAGTTCGTGTAAGTCTATGTAAGTGCATTTAAGTGTGTGTAAGTGCGTACATGTGTGTGTAAATATGTGTGAGTGTGTGTAAGTGTGCGTAAGTACGTGTAAGTCCATGTAAGCGCGTGTGAGTGTGTGCAAGTGCGTGTAAGTACGTGTAAGTGCGTATAAGTGCGTGTAAGTATGTGACAGTGTGCATAAGTGCGTGGAAGTGGGCGTAAGTGTGTGTAAGTGTATGTAAGTACGTGTGAGTGCGTGTAAGTATGTGTAATTACATGCAAGTGTGTGTGAGTGCATGTGAGTATATGTAAATGCGTGCAAGTGTATGTAAATGCGTGTAAGTGTGTGTAAGTGCGTGTAAATGTATGTGGGTGCGTGAAAGTGCATATAAATGCATGTAAGTGTGTGTGAGTGTGTAAGTGCGTGTGAGTACATGTGTGTGTAAGTGTGTGTGAATGTGTATAAGTGTGTGTAAGTGCGTGTAGGTACATGTAAGTACGTGTAAGTGCGTGTAAGTGTGTGTAAGTGTGTGTAAGTGCGTGGAAGTGTGTGTTACTGCGTATATGTGCGTGTAAGAGTGTGTGAGTACGTGTAAGTGCATGTAAGTATGTGTAAGTTTGTGTAAGTGCGTGTAAGTCCGTGTAAGTGCATGTGAGTGTGTATAAGTGCGTCAAAGTGCGTGTAAGTGTGTGTACGTATGTGTAAGTGCGTGTAAGTACGTGTAAGTACGTGTAAGTGCGTGTGAGTGGGGGTAAGTGTGTGTAAGTGCGTGTAAGTGCGTACAAGTATGTGTGAGTGCGTGTAAGTGTGTGTAATTGCGTGTAACTGCGTGTAAGTCCGTGTAAGTACGTGTAAGTATGTGTGAGTGCGTGTAAGAGTGTGTAAGTGCGTGTAAGTGCGTGTGAGTATGTGTCAGTGTGTATAAGTGTGTGTAAGTGCATGTAGGTCCGTGTAGGTGAGTGTAAGTGCGTGTAAGTGTGTATATGTGCGTGTAAGTACGTATAAGTGTATGTAAGTATACGTAGGTGCGTGTAAGTGTGTGGAAATACGTTTGGGTGTGTGTATGTCCATGTGAGTACGTGTAAGTACGTGTAAGTGCGTGTAAGTGTGTGTAAGTATGTGTAAGTGTATGTAAGTACGTGTAAGTGCGTGTCACAACGTGAAAGTATGTGTAAGTGTGTGTAAGTACGTGTTAGTACGTGTAAGTGTATGTAAGTGCGTGTAAGTACGTGTAAGTGTGACTAAGTGTGTGTGAGTGCGTATAGGTGTGTACAAGTGCATGTAAGTGCGTGTAAGTGCGTGCAAGTGCGTGTAAGTGCATGTAAGTGCGTGTATGTATGTGTGAGTGCGTGTATGTGCGTGTGAGTGTGAATAAGTGTGTATGAGTTTGTGTGAGTGCCTGTAAGTGCATGTGAGTGCATGTAAATGTGTGTAAGTGCGTCTAGGTGCGTGTAAGTGCGTGTAAGTGCGTGTAATTGTGTGTACGTATATGTAAGTGCGTGTAAGTGTGTGTAAGTGTGTGTAAGTTGATATGTGTGTGTGAGTGTGTGTAAGTGTGTGTAAGTACGTCTCAATTCATGTAAGTGTGTGTGAGTATGTGTACGTGCGTGTAAGTGCGTGAAAGTGCGTGTAAGTATGTGTACGTGTGTGTAAGTGTGTGTAAGTATGTGTAAGTATGTGTAAGTGCATGTAAGTGCGTATAAATGCATGTGAGTGTGTGTACATGTGTGTGAGTACATGTGAGTACATGTAAGTCCGTGTAAGTGTGTATGAGTGTGTGTAAGTGTGTGTAAGTGTGTGTAAGTGTGTGCAAGTGTGTGCAAGTATGTAGAAGTATGTGTAAGTGCGTGAGAGTGTGTGTAAGTGCATGTAAGTGTGTGTGAGTACGTGTTAGTGGGTGTGAGTGCGTGTAAGTGCATGTCTGTACGTGTAAGTGCATGTCAGTGCGTGTAAGTACGTGTAAGTGTGTGTAAGTGTATGTTAGTGCGTATAAGTGTGTGTAAGTACGTGTATGTCCGTGTAAGTACGTTTAAGTGTGTGAAATGGCATGTAAGTGTGTGTAAGTGCGTGTAAGTGTGTGTAAGTGCGTGTAAGTGCGTGTAAGTGCATGTGAGTATGTGTGAGTGCGTATGAGTGTGTGTAAGTACATGTGAGTGCGTGTAAGTGGGTATAAGTACAAGTAAGTACATGTAAGTGCATGTAAGTACATATAAGCGCGTGTGAGTGTGTATGAGTGTGTGTAAATGTGTGTAAGTGTGTGTAAGTACGTGTAAGTGCGTGTAAGTGTGTGTGAGTATGTAAGTGCATGTGAGTGCGTGTAAGTGTATGTAAGTATGTGTAAGTGCGTATAAGTGCGTGTAAGTGCGTGTAAGTGCGTGTAAGTGCGTATAGGTGTGTGTAAGTGCGTGGAAGTGCGTGTAAGTGTATGTATGTGGGTGTAAGTACGTGTGAGTGTGTGTGAGTGCGTGTAAGTGCGTATAAGTTCGTGTAAGTGTGTGAGTGTGTGTAAGTGGGTTTAAGTACGTGTAAGTGCGTGTAAGTCCGTATAAGTACGTGTAAGTGCGTGTAAGTTCGTCTAAGAGCGTGTAGGTCTGTGTACGTACGTGTGAGTGCGTATAGGTACATGTAAGTGTTTGCAAGTGCGTGTAAGTGCGTGCAAGTTTGTGTAAGTGTGTGTAAATGCGTGTAAGTGTATGTATGTTTGTGTAAGTCCGTGTAAGTGCGTGTAAGTGTGTGTAAGTGCGTGTGAGTACGTGTGAGTCCGTGTAAGTAAGTGTGAGTGCGTGTAAGTGTGTGTAAGTGTGTATAAGTACGTGTAAGTGTGCGTAAGTATGTATAAATGCATGTACATGCGTGTAAGTACGTATAAGTGCGTGTAAGTGCGTGTAAATGCATATAAGTGCGTATAAATATGTGTGAGTATGTGTAATTACGTGTGAGTACGTGTGAGTCTGTGTAAGTGTGTGTGAGTGCGTATAAGTGCATGTAAGTGTGTGTAAGTACGTGTAAGTGCATGTATGTGTGGGTAAGTGTGTGTAGGTACATGTAAGTGTGTGTAAGTGCGTGTAAGTGCGTGTCAGTGTGTGCTAGTGCGTGTAGGTGCATGTATCTGCATGTAAGTTTGTGTAAGTGCGTTTGAGTATGTGTAAGTGTGTGTGAGTGCGTGTAAGTACATGTGAGTGCGTGTAAGTGTATGTAAGTACGTCTAAGTGCATGCAAGTGTGTGTAAGTATGTATAAGTACGTGTGAGTGTGTTTCATTGTGCGTAAATACGTGAAAGTGTGTGTAAGTGCGTGTAAGTGTGGGTAAGTGCGTGTGAGTATGTAAGTGCGTGTGAGTGCGTATAAGTGTGTGTAAGTATGTGTAAGTACATATAAGTGCGTGTAAGTGCGTGTAAGTGCGTGTAAGTGCGTGGAAGTGCGTGAAAGTGCGTGTATGTGCGTGTAAGTGCGTGTGAGTGTGTGTGAGTGCGTGTAAGTATGTTTAAGTTTGTGTAAGTGTGTGTGAGTGCATGTATGTGGGTATAAGTACGTGTAAGTACGTGTAAGTCCGAATAAGTGCGTTTAAGTATGTGTAAGTGCGTGTAAGTGCATGTAGGTCCGTGTAAGTGCGTGTGAGTGCGTGTAGGCATGTCTAAGTGTGTTCAAGCGCGTGTAAGTGCATGTGAGTGTGTATAAGTGTGTGTAAGTGCCTCTTAGTGCATATACGTTTGTGTAAGTCCGTGTAAGTACGTGTAAGTATGTGTAAGTGCGTGTAAGTACATGCAATTATGTGTAAGTACTTCATGTAAGTATGTGTGAGTGTTTGTAAATGGGTGTGAGTATGTGTAAGTGTGTGTAAGAGTATGTGAGTGCGTGTAAGTGTGTGTAAGTGTATGTAAGTGCGTGTATGTGTGTATAAGTGCGTGTACGTGAGAGTAAGTGCATATAAGTCTGTGTAAGTACAAACCAATGCTTAGAAGTGTATGTAAATGCGTGTGAGTGCGTGTAAGTGTGTGTGAGTGCGTATGAGTTTGTGTAAGTATGTATGTGAGTGTGTATATGTGCGTGTAAGTGCTTGGAAGTACGTGTGAGTACGTGTAAGTGCATGTGAGTGTGTATAAGTGCGTGTGAGTGTGTATAAGTATGTATAAGTGTGTGTAAGTACGTGTAAGTGTTTGTAAGTATGTGTAAGTATATGTGAGTGTGTGTAAGTGTGTATAAGTGCGTGTGAGTCCGTGTAAGTGCGTGTGAGTACGTGCAAGTGCGTGTAAGTGCATGTAAGTGCGTGTAAGTTTGTGTAAGTACATGTAAGTACGTGGAAGTGTGTGTAAGTGCGTATACGTACGTGTAAGTGCGTGTGAGTGTGTGTATGTGTGTGTAAGTGTGTGTAAGTGTGTTTAAGTATGTGTAAGTCCGTGTAAGTCTGTGTAAGTGCGTATAAGTCCCTGTAAGTCCATCTAAGTACGTGTAAGTGCATGTAAGTGTGTGTAAGTGGGTGTCAGTACGTATAAGTGCGTGTAAGTGTGTGTGAGTATGTGTAAGTGCGAATGAGTGCATGTAAGTGGTTGTGACTGTGTGTAAGTGTGTGTACGTGTTTGTAAGTACGTGTAGGTATGTGTGAGTGTGTGTAAGTATGTCTAAGTGCGTGTTAGTGCGTGTAAGTACGTGTAAATGCGTGTGAGTGCGTGTAAGTGCGTTTAAGTGCATGTGAGTACTCACGCGTACTAATACCCCCACTTACACACACTTTCACACACATACACGTACTTGCATGGACTTACATGCACTTACATGCACTTACACAGACTTACACACACTTACACACACTGAACGTACTTACGCACACGTACACACACTCACACGCACTTACACACAGTTACACGTACTTACACGTACTTCCATGCACGTACGTGCACTTATACAGACTTACACGCACTTATACGTACTTATACAAACTTACACATACTTACACGCACTAACACACACTTACACGGACCTACATGCACTTATACGTACTTACACATACTTACATACACTCACACGCACTTATACGTACTTAGACACACGTACACACACTTGCACGTACTCATACGCACTTACACGGACCTACACGTACTTAAACACACTCACACGTGCTTACACACACTTGCACACACTTACACAGAATTACACGCACTTACACACACTTACTCACACTCACACACACTTAAACACACTCACACACACTTACACGTACTTACACGTACTTACATGTACTTACACGTACTCACACGCACATACATACACATACACATACTTACACGTACTTCCACACACTTACACACACTTAAACACACTTACACGTACTTACACGTACTCACACACACTTAAAGGCACTTACACGCACTTACACGCACTTACACACACTCACACGCACTCACACGCACATACATGTACTTACACACACTTACACGGACTTACATGGACTTACACATACGTAAACGTACATACTCACACTTACAGGCACTCATACATACTTACACACACTTACACATACTCATGCACTTCCACACACTTACGTACACTTGCACATAATTATACGCACTTACGCACACTTACACGCACTTACACGTACTTGCACACAATCGCACGTACTTACACGGGCTTATACGCACTTACACACACACTTACACACACTCACACCCACTTGTACAAACTTAAACGCACTTACATGCACTTATACACACTTACACATAGTAACACGCACTCATACGCACTTACATGTACTCACACGCACTTACACGCACTCATACGCACTTACATGTACATACACGCACTTACACGCACTTACACGTACTTGCATGCACTTACATGCACTTACATGCACTCACACATACTTACATGCACTTACACGCACTCACACGTACTTACGCTCATTTACACGTACTCTCACACACTTACACACACTTTCACGTACTTGCATACACTCGTACACACACACACTTACACGCACTTACACGCACTCACACCCACTCATACGTACTTACGCACACTCACATGCATTTACACGCACTTACATACTAGTACACGTACTTACACGCACTTACACATACTTACACGTACTTACACGCACTTACACGCACTTATACATACTAACACATACTTACACGTACTTACACGTACTTATACGCACTTATACATGCTCACACACACTTACACGAACTTATACGCACTTATACAGACTCACCCACACTTACACACACTTACACACACTTACACACACTTACACACACTTACACATACTTACACGCACTTACACGTACTTAAACGCACTTACACATACTTACACGCACTTACACGTACTTACACACACTTACATGTACTTGCATGCACTTACGCACATTTACACGCACTCACACACACGTACACGCACTCAAACACACATAAACATACTTACACATACGTACACGCACTTTCATGCACATACACACACTTACACGTACTTACACGCACTTCGATGCACTTATACATACTTACACGCACCTACACGCACTTACACGTACTTATACATACCTACACACACTCACACACACTTATACGTTCTCATTCACACGTATACATACTCACACGCACTTATACATACTTACACATACGTACACGCACTTACACACACTTACACGGACTTACACGTACTTACAACTACTTACATGCACTTACACGCACTCACGCGTACTTACATGCACATTCAAACACTTACACACACTTCCACGTACTTACACGCACTTACACGTACTTACTTACATTTACACGCACTTATACACACTTGAAGTACTTACACATACTTTATTCGCACTTACACACACTTAGACATACTTACACACACTTACACGTACTTCCACGCACTTACGTGTACTTACACATACTTATACACACTTACACGCACTTACACATACTTACACACACTTACGCGCACTTACACATACTTACACGGACTTACACGCACTTATACACACTTACACACACTTACACGCACTAACACGCACTTACACGCACTTACACATACTTACACACACTTACACATACTCACACGTACTTACACGGACCTACACGTACTTACACGCACTTATACGCACTTACACCCACTTACACACACTTACACAGACTTACCTTACTTACACACACTTACACATAATTACACACACGTACACGCACTCACACACACTTACACAAACTTACACGCACTTACATGTACTTACACACACTCACGTACACATACACACATATACATGTACTTACACATACTTCCGCACACTTACACGCACTTATACACACTCACACACACTTATTCATACTTATACGCACTTACAGGCACTTACACATACTTACACGCACTTACTCACACTCACACGCACTCACACGCACTTATATGTACTTACACACACTTACACGGACTTACATGGACTTACACATACGTAAACACACCTACACACGCTTACAGGCACTCACACACACTTACACGTACTTACATGTACTCATGAACTTGCACACACGTACGTACACTTGCACACAATCATAGATACTTACACACACTTCCACGCACTTACACGTACTTGCAAACAATCGCACGTACTTACACGGGCTAACACGCACTTACACACACTTACATACCCTCACACCCACTTGTACAAACGTACACGCACTCATACGCACTCACACACACTTATACATACTTACACGCACTCACACGTACTACCACGCACTCACATGCACTTACACGCACTCACACGTACTTACACGTACATACACACACTTACACGCACTTACACGTACATACACGTACTTGCATGCTCTTACATGCACTTACATGCACTCACACATACTCACATGCACTTACAAGCACTCACACGTACTTACACACACTTACACGAACAGTCACACACTTACACACACTTTCACGCACTTGCATACACTCGCACACACTTACACACACTTACACGCACTTACACACACTCACAAGCACTCACACGCACTTACACGCACTCACATGCATTTATACGCACTTACATACTATTACACACACTTACACGCACATACACACACTTACACGTACTTACACGCACTTACACGTACTTACACGTACTTTTACACACTTTCACGTACTTACACATACTTACACACACTTACACATGCTCACACACACTTACACAAACTTACACGTACTTACACACACTTACACACACTCACACGGACTTAACCGTACTTACACACACTTACACACACTTACACGCACTTACACACACGTACATGGGTACACACACTTACACGCTCTTAAATACACTTACACACACTTACACGCACTTACACGTACTTACACACATTTACATACACTTACATGCACTTACACGCACTTACATGCACTCACACGCATGCACACGCACTCATACACACATAAACGTACTTACACGTACTTACACGTACTTTCACCCACATACACACACTTACACGCACTTCCACACACTCACATGCACTCACACACACTTACACATACTTACACACATTCGAATGCATTTACACGCACTTACACGTACTTACACGCACTTAGACACACTTACACATACTTACACGTACCTACACGCACTTACACGTACTTACACACACTTACACCCACTCACACGCACTTATACGCACTCATTCGTACTTATACACACTCACACGCACTTACATGCACTTACACGTACTTACACGCACTTACATACACTTATACGGACTTACACATACTTACACGTACTTATATGCACTTAAACACACTCACATGCACTTACATGCACATACACACACTTGCACGTATTTCCATGCACTTACACGCACTTACGTGTACGTACTTACACTTACACGCACTTGTATGCACTTACACGTACTTACACATACTTACACACACCCTTACACGCACTTATACCTACTCACACGTACTTCCACGTACTTCTATGCACTTTCACACATTTACATGTACTTATACGCACTTACACACACTTGCACACACTTACACGTACTTATACGCACTGACACGGACTTACACGCACTTACACGCACTTACACGGACCTACACATACTTACACGCATTTACACGCACTTACACGCACTTACACATACTTACAGAGACTGACACGCACATACACACATTTACACACACTTACACACACTTACACGCACTCATACACACACAAACTTACACGCACTTACATGTACTTACACGCACTCAAATGCACATACACACACATACACGTATTTATACGTACTTCTACACACTTACACACAATTACACACACTTACACGCACTTACATGTACTTACTCGCACTAAGAGGTACGTACATGCACTTATACGCACTTACACACACTCACGCGCACTCACACGTACTTACATGCACTTACACACACTTACACGGACTTATACAGACATACACATATGTAAACATACCTACACACACTAACACGTACTCACATGTACTTACACACACTTACAGGTACTTACACGCACTTCCACACACTTACGTACACTTGCACACAATTATACGCACTTACACACCCTTACACGCACTTACACATCATTGCACACAATTGCACATACTTGTACGAGCTTACACGTACTTACACGTACTTACTTACACTTACACGCACTTATATGCACTTACATGTACTTATACGCACTTCATTCGTACTTACACATACTTACACGCACTTACACATACTTACACGTACTTCCATGCACTTATGTATACTTATACACACTTACATGCACTTATACGCACTTTCACACACTTACACACACTTACACGCACTAACACACACTTACACAGACTTACATGCACTTACATGCACTTACACACACTTACACGCACTCACACGCACTTACACGCACTTACACATACTTACACACATTTACACGTACTCACATGCACTTACATGGACCTACACGTACTTACACACACTTACACGCACTTGCACGTACTTACACACACTTACACAGACTAACACGTACTTACATGCACTTACACACACTTACACACACTTCCACACACTCACACACACTTATACCAACTTACACGCACTTACATGTACTTACATGCACTCACACCAACATACACACACATACACGTACTTGCACATACTTCCACACACTTACATGCACCTACACACACTTACACGCACTTACACGTACTTACACGCACTTACAGGCACTTACACATACTTACACGCACTTACACACACTCACACATACTCACACACACTTACATGCACTTACACACACTTACACGGACTTATACGGGGTTACAAAAATGTAAACGCACCTACACACACTTACACGCACTCACACACACTTACACGCACTGACACGTACTTACATGCACTTCCACACACTTACGCGTACTTGCACATAATTATACGCACTTACACACACTTACATGTACTTACACATACTTACACACGATTACACGTACTTACACGGGCTTACACACACTTACACACACTTATATACACTCACAGCCACTTGCACAAACTTACATGCACTTCCACGTAATTACACGCACTTACACGCACTTACACGCACTCACATCCACTTACACGCACTCACACGTACTTGGACGTACTCATACACACTTACACGTACATACACGCACTAACACGCACTTACACACACTTGCATGCACTTGCATGCACTTATATGTACTTACACTCACACATACTTACACGCACCTTCAGACACTCACACGTACTTACTCACACTTACACGCACTCTCACATACTTACACACACTTTCACGCACTTGCATATACTTGCACATACTTACACACACTTACACGTACTTACACGCACTCACACACACTCACACACACTTATACGCACTCACATGCATTAACACGCACTTACACACACTTACACGCACTTACATGCACTTACACACACTTAAACGTACTTACACGTACTTACACGCACTTACACGTTCTTACACATACTTAAACGCACTTACATGTACTTACATGCACTTACACGTGCCCAATACAACTGGAGCATGCCAAGTACAATTGGGCTTGCTTCAATTGTCTTGGGCTTGCTCCAGTTGTCTTGGTCTTGCTCAAGTTGTCTTGGCCATGCTTGAGTTTTCTAGGGCTTGCTTGAATTGTCTTGGACTTGCTCCGGGTTTCTTCGCATTTCTAAACTTGTCAGCCGAGTCCTTGGACACCGCGGAGACCCTTCCATCTCTACATGCCACTGGTCTCCAGCTTCCCCGCCGTTTCAACCCCACAATTTGCGGGTGGACACTCGAGGAGATTGCAGTACATTTCCCCCCTCGCTCTTCACTGCCACAGTCACGCCGGACTCCCTTTGCTGCGGTGGTTTCCACCACTGCTCCGACGCTGTCCCCCACGCCCTTTGCCTCCCCTTCCTTGACACGCATCACCCTCTATCCCTGGTCGACTTCCTCTTTCTTTTCCTCGTGTCTGTGGATCAGCTCCAGTACCTCTTCTCCTTCGTGAACCCCTCCTGGCGGCCGACTGGCTTGCGCCGCACCAAGCGGATATAATACTTGGCACCGGCATCATCAGTCTCATTTCCGTCTTCAGCATTCGATCGTTCACTCCACTATTCACTTCAGCTCGCCCGCCCCCCCGTTCCTTCTCCCATGGTTCTAACGCCACCCAATTCTGGCACCCAGTTCACCCACGGCATCACTTGTAGCTCACGTACCAATGGCGGCACAGCCTCCACAATGGCTTGACCTTCTAGCACGCGCTCTGCGCCTATGAAGAGGGAGGGTGATGGGGCCACGAGACGTGCCATCCGACGACAGACCACGGGCCAAACCACGGTACATATGGCTGGCACAGGACACTCCGCGTCCCCTACCGCAGCAGCATCACCTGCAGCATCAGCCCCTTCCGCACCCCAAGCAGTGAGAGTAGTAGGAGGGTCACCTAGAGCACCTCTGTCATCAGGCTTTTACGTGTACCCAGCATCGACAGAAGCAACACCATCACATGGCGTGCCTCCATCATCAGGCCCTTCTGACACCCAGCATCGACAACAGCAACAGCATAACCTGGTGTACCTCTGTCATCAGGCCCTTCCATACGCCGAGGAGCAACAGCTGCAGCAGCATCACCCAGAGCATCTCCGGCATCAGGCCCTGCCGCGCCCCTAACGGCGACAGCAGCAACATCACCACCTGGAACACCTCTTGCATCAGGCTCTCTCACGTCCCCAGCAGCGACGGTACCCGCAAGTGCACCACCACCACCTGGTCCTTGTGCGCTGACCGCGCACTCCTCCTCTCCACTAGCCTTACGAGGCGGTCCGGCGCGTGCGACATCGCGACCCACGCTCAGTGCCGGCACAATCATGGAGGGCGTGCTGACCTATCAAGGAACACTACGGCGACAGTGGAGACAAACCCAGAGCCAACCATCTACTGGATTTGGTGACCAGCCTCATCATGCAAGATGAATTCCTGCAAGCAATTCGCGCGAAGTTAGGAAGCTCCCTCTTCAACCCCGCATGGCAGGTGGTCTTTAAGAGTGCGGCCAAGACTGCCCTCGTCCTTGGCCAGCGAGCCCGTGACAACGGGAGCAAGCCCATGACAGCTGAGTAAGCCCAAGTCAATTGGAGCAAACCCAATATAGAAGGAGCAAGTCCAAGACAACTGGAGCACGGCCAAGACAACTGGAGCAGGCCCAAGACAACTCGAGCAAGACAAAGACAATTGGAGCAAACCTAAGAAAACTAGAGCAAGGCAAAGACAAATGGAGCAAGCTCGAGACAAATGGAGCAAGCCCAAGACAACTAGAGCAAGTCCAAGACAAATAGAGCAAGTCCAAGACAACTTGAGAAAGCCCAAGACAACTGGAGCAAGCTCAAGACAGCTAGAGCAAGGCCAAAACAACTGGACCAAGCCCGTGACAACTAGGACAAGCCCAAGACAACTACAGCAAGGCCAAGACAACTGGAGCAAGGCCACGACAACTGGCGCAAGGCCAAGACAACGTAAGCAAGCCAAAGACAACTCGAGCAAGACCAAGACCATTGGAGCAAGCTCAAGAAAACTGAAGCAAGCCCAAGACCGTTGGAGCAAGGCCAAGACAACAAGAGCGACGCCAAAACAACCGGAGCAAGCAGAAGACAACTGGGGCAAGTCCAAGACAACTCGAGCAAGCTCGTGACAAGTAGAGCAAGCCCAAGTTAACTAGAGCAAGCCCAGGACCAAAGGAGCACGTCCAATACAACTGGAGTAAGCCCAAGACAATTGGAGCAGGCACAAAACAACTGGAGCAAGGCTAAGAATATTGGAGCAAGCCTAAGAAAACTGGAGCAAGGCCAAGACAGTTGGAGTAAGCCCAAGACAACTAGAGCAAGCCCGCGACAAATGAAGCAAGCTCAAGACGACTGGAGCAAGTCCAGGACAGCCGGAGCAAGGCCAAGATAACTAGAGCACGCCAAAGACAACTTGAGGAAGGCCAAGACAACTAGAGCAAGCCCAAGGCAACTGGAGAAGCCTAAGAAAACTGGAGCAAGGCCGAGATAACTAGAGCAAGCCCAATACAATTGGAGCAAGTCCAAGACAACTAGAGCAATGCCAAGACAGCTCAAGCAAGCCCAAGACAACTGGAGCAAGCGCAAAACAACTTGAGCAAGGTCAAGACAACAGAAGCAAGCCCAAGAAAAATGGAGCAAGCCCAAGACACCTTAAGCAAGCCCAAGACTGCTGGCGCAAGCCCAAGAAAACTAGAGCAAGCCAGGGACAAGTGGAGGAAGGCCAAGACAGCATGAGCAAGCCCAAGATAGCTCGAGCAAGCCTAAGACAGCTCAAGCAAGAAAACTGTAGCAAGCACAAGACAACTGGAGAGAGGCTGAGACAACTGGAGCAAGGCCAAGACAACAGGAAAAAGGCCAAGACAACTGGAGCAAGCCCAAGACAACAGGAGCAAGGCCATGAGAACTAGAGGAATCCCAAGACAACTAGAGCAAGCCTAAGACAATTGGAGCAAGCACAGGACAACAAGAGGAAGCCCAAGACATGTGGGGTTGGCCCAATACAAGAAGAGCAAGGCCAAGACAATGAGAGCGAGCCCAAGACAACAAGAGCAAGCCCAAGACACTTGGAGCAAGTCCACGACAGCTGGGATAAGTCCAATAATACTCGAGCAAGCACTCAACAATTGGAGCAAGCCCAAGACAATTGGAGCCAGTCCGAGACAGCTGGAGCAAGGATAAGACATTTGGAGAAAGTCAAAGACAACTTGAGCAAGCCAAAGATAACTGGAGCAAGGCCAATACAACTGGAGCTAGGCCTAGACAACTGGAGCAAGCACAAGACAAATGGAGTAAGCCTTATACAACTGGAGCAGGCCAAGACAACAAGAGCAAGCCCAAGACAATTGGAGCAAGCCTAAGACAACTGGAGCAAGTCCCAGATAACTGCAACAAGGCCAATACAACTGGCGCAAGTTCCAGACAACTGAGGGAAGCCCAAGACCACTAGAGCAAGCCCAAAACAGCTGGAGCAAGGCCAAGACAACTAGAGCAAGGCCAATACAACTAAAGCAAGCCCAAGACACCAAGAGCAAGCCCAAAACAACTGGAGCAAGGTCAAGACAACCAGAGAAAGGCCAAGAAAACTGAAGCAAGCCCAAGGCACCTGGAGCACGCCCAAGACAACTAGAGCAAGGCCAAGACAACTCGAGCAAGCCCATGACAACTTGGACAAGCCCAATCCAACTCCAGCAAGGCCAAAACAACTGGAGCAAGCCCACGACAAGTGGCGCAAGGCCAAGACAACTTCAGCAAGCCAAAGACAACTTGAGCAAGCCCTAGACCATTGGAGCAAGCCAAACAAAACTAAAGCAAGCCCAAGACTTCAGGAGCAAGGGCAAGACAACAAGAGGAACACCAAAAGAACCGGAGCAATCCCAAGACAACTGGGGTAACCCCAAGATAATTGGAGCAAGCTCGTGATAAGTAGAGCAAGCCCAAGTCAACTGGATCAAGCCCTAGACCAAAGGAGCAAGTCCAAAACAACTGGAGTAAGCCCGAGATAATTAGAGCAGACACAAGACAACTGGAGCAAGACTAAGACAACTGGAGCAAGCCTAAGAAAACCGAAGCAAGGCCAAGACAACTGGAGCAAGCCGAAGACAACTATAGAAAGCCTAAAACAACTGGAGCAAGGCCAAGTCAACTGGAGCAAGCCCAATACAACTGGAGCAAGCCCACGACAACTGGAGCAAGCCCAACACAACTGGAGCAAGTCCAAGACAGCCAAGGCAAGGCCAAGACAACCAGAGAACGCCAAAGACAACTCGAGAAAGGCCGAGACAACTGAAGCAAGCCCAAGGCAACTGGAGCAAGCCCAAGACAACTAAAGCAAGGCCAAGACAACTAGAGAAAGCCCAGGACAAATGGAGCAAGCCTTATACAACTAGAGCAGGCCAAGACAGCGGGAAGAAGCGCAAGACAATCGGAGCAAGCCCAAGACAACTTCAGCAAGTCCAAGACAATACGAGCAAGGTCAAGACAACCAGAGAAAGCCCAAGACTACTGGGTCAAGCCCAAGACAAGTGGAGCAAGCCCAAAACAACTGGAGCTGGGGCAAGACAACTCGAGCAAGGCCAAGACAACCGAAGGAAGCCTTAGACACCAGGAGCAAGCAAAAAACAACTAGCGCAAGGCCAAGGCAACTGGAGTAGGGCCAAGACAACTGAAGCAAGCTGAAGGCACCTTGAGCACGCCCAACACAACAGCAGCAAGCCAAAGACAACTGGAGCAAGTACAAGACAACCGAAACAAGGCTAAGACAACTAGAGCAAGCCAAAGAAAACTGGAGCAAGCCTAAGAGAAATGGAGCAAGGGGAAGACAACTGGAGCAAGCCCAAGACAACTAGAGCAAGCATGATAGAACTAGAGCAAGGCTAATACAAATGGAGTAAGCCAAAGACAAACGAAGCAAGCCCAAGACAACTAGAGCAAGCCCAAGACAAGTGGAGCAAGCCGAAGACATTTCGAACAAGGCGAAGACAACTAGAGCAAGTACACGACAGCTGGAGTAAGGCTACGACAACTAGAGCAAGCCAGAGGAAAGTAGAGTAAGCCCAAAAGAAATGGAGCAAGACCAAGACAACTGGAGCAAGCCCAAGACAACAGGAGCAAGCTTGATACAAGTGGAGCAAGGCCAAGACAACTGGAGCAAGCCTAAGACAAATGGAGCAAGTCCAAGACAACTCGAGCAAGCCCAATACAACTGGAGCAACCCCAAGACAAGTGGACCAAACCCAAGACAACTGGAGAAAGGCCAAGACAGCTGGAGCAAGGCCAAGACACATGGAGCAAGCCCAAGACAACTGAAATAAGCATAAGGGAACTGAAGCATGCCCAAGACAGCTGCGGCAAGCCCAAGACAATTGGAGAAAGTCTAAGACAACAGGAGCAAGGTAAAGACAACTGGAATAATGCTAAGAAACCTATAGCAAGCCCAAGATAACTGGAGCAAGCCCAAGAAAACTGGAGCATGGCCAATACAACTAGAGCAAGCCCGAGATAGCTGGAGCAAGCCCAGGACAACAACAGCAATCAAAAGACAACTGGAGCAAGGCCAGGACAACTCGAGCAATCCAAAGACAGATGGACCAAGCCGAAGACAACTAGAGAAATCCCAAGACAATTGGAGCAAGTCAAGGATAACTGTAGCAAGGCCAAGACAAGTGGAGAAAGGCAAATACAACTGGAGCAAGCCCAATACAACTGGAGCAAGCCCACGGCAATTGGAGTAAGCCCACGACAACTAAGCAAACCCAAGGCAACTGGAGCAAGGCCAAGACAACCGAGGCAAGGCCAAGACAACAAGAGCAAGGTCAAGAAAACTAGAGCAAGGCCAAGACAGCTAGAGCAAGCCCAATACAACATGAGCAAGGCCAAGATAACAAGAGTAAACCCAAGACAGCTGGAGCATGCCCAAGATAACTAGAGCAAGCCTAAGACAACTGGAGAAATTCAAAGAAAATTGGAGCAAGCCTACGACAACAAGAGTAAGCACAAGACAACTGGAGCAAGCCTAAGAAAACTAGAGCAAGGCCAAGACAACGAGAGCAAGCCGGAGACACCTGGAGCAAGTCCAAAACATCAGGAGCAAGACCAAGATAAGTGGAGCAAGCGTAAGACAATGGGAGCAAGCCGAAGAGATCTGAAGCAAGGGTAAGACAACAAGAGCAAGGCCAAGGAAACTGGAGAAAGTCCAAGAAACAGGAGCCAGCCTAAGACAAACGGAGCAGGCAAAGGACAACTAAAGCAAGGCCAAGACAACTAGAGCAAGGCCAAGACAACAGGGTCAATCCCAAGACAATTGGAGCAGACCCAAGACAACTGGAGCAAGGCCAAGGCACTTGGAGCAAGGCCAAGACAACTGGAGCAAGCCCAAGACAACTGGACGAAGGCCAAGACAACTCGGGCAATTCCAAGACAACTAAAGCAAGCCCAAGACAATGGAGGCATGCCCAATACACCTGGAGCAAGCCTAAGACAAATAAAGCAAGGCCAGGACAACTGGAGCAAGCCCAAGATAGTTGGAGAAAGCCAAACACAACTAAAGCAAGCCTAAGAAAACTGAGGCAAGGCCAAGAGAACTGGAGTAAGCCCAAGACACCTGGAGCAAGCCCAAAACAGCCGGAGCAAGGCCAAGACAACTAAAGGACGGCCAAGACAATTGGAGCAAGCCCAAGACAACTGGAGCAAGCTGAAGACAACTGGAGCAAGTAAAAGACAGCTGGAGCAAAGCTGAGACAACTAGTGCAAGCCTAAGGAAACTGGAGCAAGCCAAAGACAACTGGAGCAAGCCCAAGACAACTGGAGCAAACACAAAATAGATGGAGCAAGCCCAAGACAACTCGAGCAAGCTCAAGACAACTCGAGCAAGCCTAAGACAACTGGACGAAGCCAAAGACAACTCAAGCAAGTACAAGACAGCTGGAACAAGGCTAAGACAACTAGATTAAGCCAAAGGAACACGAGCAAGCCAAAGAGAACTGGAGCAAGGCTAGGACAACCGGAGGAAGCCCAAGACAACTAGAGCAAGCCTGATACAACTGGAGCAGGGTCAAGACAACACGAGCAAACCCACGACAAATGCAACAAGCCTTACACATCTCGAGCAAGCCCAAGACAAGTGGAGCAAGCCCAAGACAAGTGGATTAAGCCCAAAACACTTTGAGCAAGGCCAAGACAACTAGAGCAAGGCCAATAAAACTAGAGCATGCCCAAGAGAACAAAAGCAAGCCGAAGAGAACTGGAACAATCCCAAGACAAATGGGGCAAGCCCAAGACAAATGGGGCAAGCCCAAGACAACTGAAGCAAACCTAAGACAACTGTAGCAAAGACAAGACAACTAGAGCAATGCTAAGAAAACTGGAGCATGGCCAAGACAACTGCAGCTAGCACAAGACAACATGAGTAAGACCAAGTCAACTGGAGCAATCCCAAGACAACTGGAGCTAGTCTGCGACAGCTAGAACAAGGCTAAGACATCTGGAGCACGCCAAAGACAAGTGGAATAAGCCAAAGATAACTGGAGCAAGGCCAAGACAACTGGAGCAAGCCCAAGACAACTAGAGAAAGCCTGATACAACTAGAGCAAGGCCAAGAAAACAGGAGCAAGCCCAAGGCAACAGGAGCAAGCCCAAGATAACTCGAGCAAGCCCAAGGCAAGAGGAGCAAGCCCAAGAGAGCTCAAGCAAGTCCAAGACAACTAGGGCAAGACCAAGACATCTGCGACAAGCCCAAGACAACTAGAGTAAACCTAAGACAACGGGACCAAGGCCAAGAAAACCGGAGCAAGCCAAGGATAACTGGAGCAAGACCAAGACAAATGGGGAAAGCTAAATAAAAGTGGAGCAAGGCCAACACAATTGGAGCAATCCAAGGACACCTCGATCAAGCCCAAAACAATTAGAGCAGGGCCAAGACAACTGGAACAAGGCCAAGACAGTTGGCACAAGCCCAAGACACTTGGAGAAAGCCCAAAACAACAGGAGCAAGGCTAAGACAACTGGAGGAAGGCTAAGACAACTGGAGCAAGCCAACGAGATCTGGAGTAAGGCCAAGACAACTTAAGCAAGCCCAATACAACTGGAGGAAGCCGAATACAACTCGAGCAAGGCAAAGATAACTAGAGCAAGCCAAAGGGAAATGGAGCAAGCCGAAGATAACTTGAGCAAGCCCAATATAACTGGAGGAAGCCCAATACAAGTGGACCAAGCCCAAGAGAACTGTAGGAAGGCCAAGAGAACTGGAGCAAGGCTAAGATAACTGGAGCAAGCATAAGACAACTGAAGCAAGCCCAAGAGAACTCGAGCAAGTCCAAGACTACTGGGGCAAGCACAAGACATCTAGAGCAAGCCTAAGACAACTGGAGCAAAGCCAATAAAGCTGGAGCAGTGTCAATAAACGTGAAGCAAGCCCGAGACAACTAGAGCAAGCCGAATAAAACTAGAGCATGGCCAAAACAACTGGAGCAAGCCAAAGAAAACATGAGCTAACGTGGAGCAATCCCAAGACATGTGGAGCCAGTCCGAGACAGCTTTGACATGGCCAAGACATCTAGAACAGGCCAAAGACAACTGGAGCAAGCCAAAGATAACTGGAGCAAGGCTAATACACTTGCAACAAGCCCAGGACAACTGGAGCAAGCCTCATAAAACTAAGGCAAGACCAAGACAAATGGAGCAAGCCCAAGACAACTGGAGCAAGCCTAAGACAATTGGAGAAAGCCTAATACAATTGGAGCAAGGCCATGACAACTAGAGCCAGCCCAAGACAAGGGGAGCAAGCCCAAGACAACTGGAGCAAGCCCAAGACAACTCGAGCAAGCCTAAGAAAATTGGAACAAGGCCAAGAAAACTGGAGCAAGCTCAGGATAATGTGAGCAAGCCCAATCAACTGGAGCAACCCCAGGAAAACTGGAGCAAGGCCAAGACAAATGGAGCAAGCCCAGCACACATGGAGCAAGCCCAGAACAACTGGAGCAAGGCCAAGACAATTGAAGCAAGGCCACGACAACTGGGGCAAGCCCAAGATATCCGGAGCAAGCCCAAAACAACCGGAGCAAGGCCAAGACAACTGGAGGAAGCCGAAGACATCTAAAGCAAGTACAATATAGCTGGAGCAAGGCCAAGACAGCTAGAGAAAGCCAAAGAAGAATGGAGCACACCAAAAATAATTGGAGAAAGACCAAGACAACTGGAGCAAGCCCAAGACTAGTGGAGCAAGCTTGATATAACTGGAGCAAGGCCAAGACAACTAGAGCAAGCCGAAGACAAATGGAGCAAGTCCAAGATAACTCAAGTAAGCCCGAGATAACTGGAGCAAGCCAATGACACGTGGACCAAGCCCAAGACCGCCAGAGCAATGCTAAGAAAACTGGAGCAAGCCCAAGAAAACTGGAGCAAGTCCATGGGAACTCAAGCAAGTTCAAGAGAACTGGAGCAAGTCAAAGACAACTGTGGCAAGCCCAAGAGAACTGAAGCAAGCCTAAGACAACTCGAGCAAGGCCAAGATAACTAGAGCAATGCCAAGAAACCTGAAGCAAACCCAAGACAACTGAAGCAAGCACAAGACAATTGGAGCAAGCCAAATATAACTAGAGCAAGCGTGATACAGATAGAGCAAGCCCAAGACAGCTGGAGCAAGCCCAAGACAACTTAAGCAAGCGCAAGAAAAGTGGAGCAAGCCGAATACAGCTGGAGCAAGCCCAAGACAACTAGAGCAAGACCAAGACAACATGGGCAAGCCCAAGACAACTGGAGTATACCTAAGACAACTGGACCAAGGCCAAGAAAACGGGAGCAAGCCCAAGACAACTGGAGCAAGCCCAAGACAACTAGGGCAAGCCAAAGAAAAGTGGAGCAAGACCAAGACAACTGGAGCAAGCCCAGGACACCTATAGCAAGCCCAAAACAACTGGAGCAACGCCAAGACAGCTGGAGCAAGGCCAAGACAACTGGAGCAAGGCCAAGACAACAGGAGTAAGCCGAAGACAACTGTAGCAAGTAGAAGACAGCTGGAGCAAGGCTAAGACAACCGGAGCAAGCCAAATAAAACTCGAGCAAGCCAAAGAGAACTGGAGCAAGGCCAAGACAACTAGAGCAAGCCCAACACAACTTGAGCAAGCCGAATACAACTGGAAAGGCCAAGATAACTGCAGCAAGCCCAAGACAAATTGAGCAAGCCCAAGATAACTCAAGCAAGCCCAAGACAGTTGGAGTAAGCCTCGTAAAACTAAAGCAAGGACAAGACAACTGGAGCAAGCCCGAGACAACTGGAGCAAGCCCAAGACAAATTGAGAAAGCCCAAGACAAATAGAGGAAGGCCATGAAAAATGGGGCAAGCCCAAGAGAACCGGAGCAAGCCGAAGACAACTGAAGCAAGGCCAATAAAACTAGAGCAGGCCCAGGTAAACTAGAGCAAGGCCAAGACAAATAGAGCAAGCCCAAGACACGTGGAGCAAGCCCAAAATAACTAGAGCAAGGCCAGTATAACTGGAGCAAGGCCAAGACAACTGGAGCAAGCCCAAGATATCTGGAGCAAGCCCCAAAGAGCTCGAGCAAGGTCAAGACAAATGGAGGAAGCCGAAGACAACTAGAGCAAGTACCTTACAGATGAAGCAAGGCCAAGACAACTATAGCAAGCCAAAGAAAAATGGAGCAAGCCAACAAAAACTGGAGAAAGGCCAAGACAACTGGAGCAAGCCCAAGACAACTAGAGCAAGCCTCATACAACTGGAGCAAGGCCAAGACAACTAGAGCAAACCGAAGAGAAATGGAGCAAGCCCAAGATAACTCAAGCAAGCCCAAGATAACTGGAGCAAGTCCAAGACAAGTGGACCAAGCCCAAGACAGCCGGATCAAGGCAAAGACCACTGGAGCAAGCCCACGAAAACTGGAGCAAGCCCAAGACAACTTAAGTAAGCCCAAGAGAACTGGAGCAAGTCCAAGACAACAGGGGCAAGCCCAAGACAACTGAAGCAAGCCAAAGACATCTGGAGCAAGGCCAAGACAACTTCAGCAATGCCAAGAAACCTGGAGCAAGCCCAAGACAACTAGAGCAAGCCCATGACAACTGGAGCAAGCCAAAGATAACTGGAGCAAGGCCAAGACAACTCGAGCAAGCCCAAGACAACTAGAGCAAGCCTGATACAACTTGAGCAAGCCCAAGACAACTGGAGCAAGCCCAAAAGAACTGGAGCAAGCCCAAGACAGCTGGAACAAGCCTCATGAAGCAGGAGCAAGCCCAAGCCAATTGGAGCAAGACCAATGCAACAAGGGCAAGTCCAAGACAACTGGAGTATACCAACGACAACTGAACCAAGGCCATGAAAACCGGAGCAAGCCCAGGACAAGTGGAGCAAGCCCAATACAACTGGGGCAAGCCAAAGAAAAGTGGAGCAAGGCCAAGACAACTGGAGCAAGCTCAGGACACCTGGAGCAAGCCCCAAACAACGGAAGCAAGACCAAGACAACTGGAGCAAGGCCAAGACAACTGGAGCAAGCGTAACACACTTGGAGAAAGCCCAAACAAGAAGAGCAAGGCCATGACAACTGAAGGAGAGCCAATATAACTGGAGCAAACCCAAAACAATTGGAGTAAGCCGAAGACAATTGGGGTAAGAACAAGACAGCTGGAGCAAGGCTAAGACAACTAGAGCAAGCCAAATAAAGCTGAAGCTAGCCAAAGAGAACTGGAACAAGGCCAAGACAACTGAAGCAAGCCTAGTACAACTGGAGCAAGCCGAATACAACTGGAGCAAGGCCAAGACAACTGATGCAAGCCCAAGACAAATGAAGCAAGCCCAAGATGAATCGAGCAAGCTCAAGGTAACTGGAGCAAGCCTTTAACAAGTGGACCAAGCCCAAGACAAATGGAGTAAGGCCTAGATCACTGGAGCAAGGCTAATATAACTAAAGCAAGCCTAAGACAACTGAGGCAAGCCCAAGAGAACTGGAGCAAGCCTCAGACAACTGGGGCAAGCCCAAGACATCTGGAGCAAGTTCATGACAACTGGAGCAAGGCAAGGAAAACTGGAGCAGTGTCAAGAAACGTCGAGCAAGCCCAAACCAACTTGAGCAAGCCAAAGAGAACTAGAGCATGGCCAAGAAAACTGGAGCAATCCCAAGAAAACTGGAGCAACTCCGAGACAGCTTTAACACGGCCAAGAAATCTGGAGCAAGCCAAAGACAACTGGAGCAAGCCAAAGATAACTGGAGCAAGGCCAATACACCTGGAGCAAGCCCAAGACAACTGGAGCAAGCCTCATAAGTACGTGTAAGTGTGTGTAAGTATGTGTAAGTGCGGGTAAGTATGTGTGAGTGCGTGTATGTGCGTATAAGTTTGTGTAAGTGTGTATGAGTGCGTGTAAGTGTGTGTAAGGATGTGTAAGTACATGTAAGTATGTGTAAGTGCGTGTAAGTGTGTGTAAGCACGTGTAAGTGCGTGTAAGTGTGTGTAAATACATGTGAGTGTATTTGAGCGCACGTGGGTGCGTGTAAGTGCGTGTAAGTATGTGAAAGTACGTGTAAGTGCGTGTAAATGCGTGTGAGTACGTGTAAGCGTGTGTGGGTGTATGTAAGTATGTGTAAGTGCGTGTAGGTATGTGTGAGTGTATGTAAGTGTGTGTAAGTGTGTGTAAGTGTGTGTAAGTGTGTGTAAGTCCCTGTAAGTATGTGTGAGTGTATGGAAGTGCATGCAAATGCGTGTAAGTACGTGTAATTGCGTGTAAGTGCGTGTAAGTACGTGGATGTGTGTGTAAGTGCATGTGAGTGCATGCAACTGTGTGTACGTATATTTAAGTTTGTGTAAGTCTGTGTAAGTGCGTGTAAGTGCGTGTGAGTGCGTGTAAGTGTGTGTAAGTGTGTGTGAGTACATGTAAGTATGTGTAAGTACCTGTAAGTGTGTGTAAGTACGTGTAAGTGCATGTAAGTGCATGTGAGTGTGTAAGTGTGTGTTAGTGCATGTACGTGTGTGTAAGTGCATGTAAAAGTATGTAATCGGTGAAAGTGTGTGTAAGTGCGTGTAAGTACGTGTGACTCCATGTAAGTGTGTATAAGTGCGTGGAAATACGTTTAAGCATGTGGAATTGCATGTTAGTGCGTGTGAGTGAGTGTGATAGCGTGTAAGTGCATGTAAGTGCGTGTAAGTTTGTGTATGTGTGTGTGTGTGTAAGTACGTGCAAGTGCGTGTAAGTACGTGTAAGTCCATGTGAGTGTGTGTAAGTGCGTGTAGGTATGTGTAAGTGCATGCGAGTGTGTGTAAGTACGAGTGAGTACGTGTACGTGTGTGTAAGTATGTGTAAGTGCGTGTAAGTGTGTGTAAGTGCATGTAAGTATGTGGAAGTGTGTCCAAGTATGTGTAAGGCCGTGTAAGTGTCTGTAAATACGTGCGAGTACGTGTAAGTGCGTGTGAGCGCGTGTAAGTGTGTGTGAGTGTGTGCAAGTGCGTGTTACGGTGTGTAAGTGTATATTAGTACGTGTGAGTGCGTGTGAGTGCGTGTGAGTGCGTGTAAGTGCGTGTAAGTGCATGTAAGTATGCGTGAGTGCGTGTGATGGCGTGTAAGTGCGTGTAAGTGCATGCAAGTATGTGTGAGTGCGTGTAGATGTGTGCAAGTATGTATAAGTGCGTGTGAGTACGTATAATTACGAGTGAGTGTAAGTGCGTGTGAGTGCGTATAGGTGTGTGCAAGTGTGTGTAAGTGCGTGTAAGTGTGTGTAAGTGTGAGTAAATGCGTGTGAGTATGTGTGAGTGCGTGTGAGTGCGTGTAAGTGTGTGTAAGTGCATGTAAGTACATGTGAGTGTGTGTGAGTGCGTGTAAGAATGTGTATGTGCGTATAAGTGCGTGTGAGTGCGTGTATGTAAATGCGTGTAAGTATGTGAAATTGTGTGTAAGTTTGTATAAGTGCGTGTAAGTGCGTGTTAGTATGTGTAAGTGTGTATAAATACGTGTGAGTACGTGTAAGTGCGTGTGAGTGCGTGTGAGTGTGTGTAAGTGTGTGTAAGTGCATGTAAATGTGTGTGAGTGCGTGTGAGTACGTGTAAGTACGTGTAAGTACGTGTAAGTGCGTGTGAGTACGTGTAAGTGCGTGTAAGTGCGTGTAAGTGCATGTAAGTCCGTGTAAGTATATGTAATTGCGTGTAAGTACATGTAAGTGCATGTATGTGTGTGTGAGTATGTGTAAGTGCGAGTGAGTGAGTGTAAGTGCGTGTGAGTATGTGTAAGTGTGTGCAAGTGTATGTAAATGTGTGTAAGTGTGTGTAACTGCGTGTAAGTGCGTGTGAGTGCGTATGAGTGTGTGTGAATGCGTGCAAGTGCGTGTTAGTACATGTAAGTGCGTGTGAGTGCGTGTGAGTGTGTGTAAGTGCGTGTAAGCGCATGTAAGTACGTGTGAGTACATGTAAGTACGTGTAAATATGTGTAAGTGCGTGTAAGTGTGTGTAAGTGTGTGTAAGTACGTATAAGTGCGTGTAAGTGCGTGTAAATTCTTGTGAGTGTGTGTAAGTACGTATGAGTGCGTGCGAGTATGTGTAAAAGCGTGTAAGTGCATGTAAGTGCGTGTGAGTGCATGTGAGTACGTGTAAGTGTGTGTAAGTACGTGTAAGTGCGTGTGCGTACGTGCAAGTGCGTGTAAGTACGTGTAAGTGCATGTAAGTCCGTGTAAGTATGTGTAAGTGTGTATAAGTGCATGTAAGTGTATGTAAGTGTGTGTGAGTACATGTAAGTGCAAGTGAGAGTGTGTAAGTGCGTGTGAGTGCGTGTAAATGTGTGCAAGTGTGTGTAAGTATGTGTGAGTATGTGTAAGTGTGTGTGATTATGTGTGAATGCAAGTAAGTATGTATAAGTACATGTATGTACGTGTGAGTGTGTGTGAGTGCATGTAAATGCATGTAAGTGCAAGTAAGTGTGTGTGAGTGCGTGTAAGTGTGTGTAAATACGTGTAAGTGTGTGTAAGTGCGTGTAAGTGCGTGTAAGTGGGTGTAAGTATGTGTAGATGTGTGAGAGTGTGTGTAAGTGCATGTGAGTGCATGTAAGTGTGTGTGAGTGCGTGTAAGTACGTGTAAGTGCATGTGAGTATGTAAAAGTGTGTCTAAGTGCATGTAAGTATGTGTAAGTGCGTGTGAATGTGTGTGAGTGCGTGCAAGTGCATGTGAGTGTGTGTAAGTGCGTGTGAATGGGAGTAAGTGCATGTAAGTGTGTCTAAGTGCATATGAGTGCGTGTGAGTACGTGTAAGTATGTGTAAGTGTGTGTAAGTGCGTGTAAGTGTATGTAAGTACGTGTAAGTGCATGTAAGTGAGTGCATATGTGTATAAGTGCATGAAAGTTTGTGTAAGTGTGTGTAAGTGCGTGTAAGTGTGTGTGAGCGTTTGTAAGTATGGGTCCATGTTGACTTTGACTTCCGACTACTGGGTTAAAAGTCTAAGTCGGAGAGTCGGTCAAAGTCAACTTAAGGTCGACTTAGATATTGGCAGTGGAACATAGATCTTGAGTTGATGATTCCAACGCAATTTGAATTGCTACATTTTGTCAAGTTTGGAGGAAGTTATGAATGTTCAAACTTAGCATGTGCATAAACACCTCATGCAGCTACATTTTGTTTACAAATGGCTTCCTATGACATCATATACATGCTATATATGCAATCCATCAAGTGTTATAAGATACGTAAACAATGGTTTTTACTACGTTATACTTGAGACGCAGTCATTGGCACAGCATAATGAGCCTCCTAACCAGTTGGAGGGAAACCGACTTCCAACTTGGCTCATGAGGAGCCGACTTCCGACTTTTGACTTCCGACTTGGCCATCGACTTCGACTTCCCAAAGTCAACATGGGTATGGATATGTGTGTGTGAATGCATGTAATTGCGTATATGTTTATGTAAGTGTGTGTGAGTATGTGTAAGTACGTGTAAGTGCATATAAGTACATGTAAGTACGCATAAGTGCGTGTAAGTGTGTGTAAGAACGTGTAAGTGTGTGTAAGTGCGTGTAAATGCGTGTGAGTGCATTGCGTGTGGGTGCGTGTAATTGCGTGTAAGTGCGTGTAAGTACGTGTAAGTGCGTGTAAATGCGTGTGAGTACGTATAAGTGTGTATGGGTGCGTGTAAGTGTGTGTAAGTGCGTGTAAGTATGCGTGAGTGTGTGTAAGTGTGTGTAAGTCCGTGTCAGTACATGTGAGTGCATGCAAGTGCGTGCAAATGCGTGTAAGTACGAGTAAGTGCATGTAAGTGTGTGTAAGTACGTAGAAGTGCGTGTAAGTACGTGTGAGTGCGTGCAAGTGTGTGTATGTGCATTTAAGTTTGTGAAAGTCCGCGCAAGTGCGTGTAAGTGCATGTAAGTACGAGTAAGTGTGTATAAGTGTATGTGAATACATGTAAGTGTCTATACGTGTGTCTAAGTGTGTGTAAGTGTGTGTAAATGCGTTTAAATGCGTGTGAGTGTGTAAGTATGTGTTAGTGTGTGTACGTGTGTGTAAGTGCATGTAAAAGTGTGTAATCAGCAAAAGTGTATGAAAGTGTGTGTGTAAGTGCGTGTAAGTGCGTGTTAGTGCGTTTTCGCCCACCTGTCTCATCGTTGCCTCTCACCTCTGATCCTAGCCACGCTACCGGCACACCCTTCAGTGAGTGGTCTCCTTGCTTTGTCCCGTGGGCACACATGCACGACCTTTGGGAGCACTACGACCCAGCTACCACCCTCCCTCTTACGCACCCGGATCGTGCGCCCATCGCCTTTCACCTTTTGTACTTTGTAGCTCCCACTGTCGCTCTCCACCAGCTTGATCGCTTTGCTCCCACCCCCACTCTTCCTGCTCGTCCTCACGAGGCTTGGACCTCCCGTCTCGCCCTTTACTCCTCTGATTCTCTTCGCTCCGCCGCTTCCTTGTTAGCTCACCTTTGTGCTCTTCGTCGCCGTCACGATGAGTCCCTTGGGCCGTATTTGGGTCGTAATAAGCTTCTTCAAAGCGAGCTTCTCACTGCGGGTGCATCCTTCACAGACCAGGCGTTTGTGACTTCTGTCATGGCCGGCCTTGGTCCGACTTTCTCTGGCGCCCTCACTTCCTTCCCTTTTGCCCTCACCCTGCAGTACGCCTATCAGACACCTGGTGTCATCTGGCCCACTCTTCTTGATGGTCTTTGCGTGTTCCACACTACATCCCAGCCCGTGCCGCCCTTGTAGACCCCGTTCTTCCTGACGCCCTCCCGAGCCTCCTCCTGCCCCCCGCAGCTCATGCTCTCGCCGTCCGTGCTCCCGCTAGCAGTGGTGGTGGTCGCCCGCCCGTTTGCTGGATCTGTGACGCCGTGGGTCATCGCCATGACACTTGTCCCTTGCCTCCAGTCCCTGACCTTCGTGAGAGGATCGCTTGCCAACTCGCTCTCTTAGGTGGTTGTGCCTTCGGTGCTCCTCCTGCACCGTTCCTTGGGCCCCCTCCTCTCGCGGTGCCTGGCGGCCCCGGACCACGTGTCGCTCCCCTCGTCCCATCGGCCGGCCCCACTCCTCTTGCTGCTGTTGCCCCTCCTCTCACTGAGGACGCCATTGTCGCCCTGACTTGCCGCGTTTTTGCTGAGGGTGAGCTTGGTGGTCCACCGCCTGCCGGTATGTCCTTGTTGTTTGATTGCATTGCCGCGCCCGCCCCTCTTCCGCTGTCTCCCACTCTCTCTCCCCGTTGCTCCCCATGTCTCCTAATGATTCTCCGCGTATGATAGCCGATTGCCTTCTCATCGGCACCCAGCGCATTGCCTCTCCCTTTTGAGTAGTTGACGGAGCTGCCACGGATCACATGTGCCCTGTCCGTGAGCTCTTCACGTCGTTTAGTCATGTCTCGGTCATCACAACAGTCTTCACCAGAGATGTGGCACCCCTGCCTGTTCTCGATGTCGGCACTGTCTGTTTGTCGTCTCTCGCCGGTGACTTCTCTTTGTCTTCTGTCCTTTATGTTCCCGCTCTTGACTTCTCTCTCCTCTCCGTTCCCGCATTTGACACCTACGGGTTAAAGACTAATGCACTTGATCTCGTTGCCATCACTGATCGCGCGAGCGGGCATGTCGTCCTTCGTGGCCGCCGACCTCCTGGCGAGGGCCTTTATCAGGTTCTTGGTGCCCACTATGTCTTGGCCCACGCGGCCGACGCTGTCGCGCTTGTCGCTTTCTCCCGCTCCGCCCACTCGCATCTCCTTCACCGTCGCCTTTGTCATCTTTCGGCTGCCGCCATCACCTCTCTCCTTTGCACACTCCTGGCCGATGGACTGTCTGACCCGTCCTTTTGTGCCCCGTGTGTGGCTGATTGCACCTTTTGCACCATCGGTAAGATGCATCGTCTCCCTTTTCCGTCTTCTCCCTCCCGCGCGTCAGCGCCTCGTGAGCTGGTCCATGCTGACGTCCTGGGTCCTCTCCCGGATGAGTCTCTTGCTTAGCATCCCACATACGTCCTCAGCCTCATTGACACATTCCCCCGCTTCACGTGGATCTTCTTTCTTCGTGCAAAGAGCAATGTCGCGGTGACCATCCAATTGTGGTAGGCGTCTGCTCAGCGCCGAAGTTGTCATCAGCTCCTCCACTTTCACTCTGATCATGGTGGTGAGTTCCTCGGCGACACCACGGCCTTTTTTATTACAAAGGCGTTATTCATGAGCTTTCTGTACCCTATTTTCCCCATTAGAATGGGGTTGCAGAACGATAGTGGTGGTGGTGCTCTAGCTGCTCTTGGTGGCGCTGTTGTGGCTCGCGTCGGTGGTGGTGCTGTGCCTACTGGTCTCGTTGGTGGTACTGCCGTTGTCGGTGGCCCTATTGCGGCGGGGGGTGTCATATGCGCTGGTGGTGGTACTATTGCCGATGGTGGTGGTGCTACTGTCGCTGGTGGTGGTGCTGCTTCTCGAGGTGTCGCTACCGTCAGCAGTGCCATTGCTCGCGAGAGTGTTTTTCCCGTAGGAGGTGCTGCGGCTACTGGAGGTGTTGCTGCTGGTAACCCTCACGCTGCCCTTGCCCGCACTAAGGCTCGTCTTGATGCCATGAACCTTGTCATTACTCAGCTTGTCAGCCTCCGCCTTCACCCACCCGTCTCATCGTTGCCTCTCACCTCTGCTCCTAGCCACGCTACCGGCATACCCTTCAGTGAGTGGTCTCCTCGCTTTGTCTCGTGGGCACACATGCACGACTTTTGGGAGCACTACGACCGAGCTACCACCCTCCCTCTTACGCACCCAGATCGTGTGCTCCTTGCCTTTCACCGTCTCTACTCTACAGCTCCCAATGAGGCTCTCCGCCAGCTTGATCGCTTTGCTCCCACCCCCACTCTTCCAGCTCGCCCTCGCGAGTCTTGGGCCTCCTTTCTCGCCCTTGACTCCTCTGATTCTCTTCGCTCCGCTGCCTCCTTGTTAGCTGACCTTCGTGCTCTTTGACGTCGTCTCGATGAGTCCCTTGGGGCGTATTTGGGTCGCACTGAGCTTCTTCAGAGCAAGTTTCTCACTACAGTTGCGTCCCTCACAGACCACGCGTTTGTGAATTCTGTCATGGCCGGCCTTGGTCCGATTTTCTCTGGTGCCCTCACTTCCTTCCCTTTTGCCCTCACCCTGCAGTACGCCTATCAGACGCCTGGTGCCTTCTGGCCCGCTCTTCTCGATGGTCTTCACGTGTTCCACACTGCATCCCAGCCCGTTGTCGCCCTTGCAGAACCCGTTCTTCTTGACGCCCTCCCGAGCCTCCTCCTGTCCCCCGCTGCTCATGCTCTTGTCGTCCGTGCTCCTGTTGGCGGTGGTGGTGGTCGCCCGCCCGGGTGCTGGAACTGTGACGCCGTGGGTCACCGCCACGACACCTTACCCTTGCCTTCGGTCCCTGACCTTCGTGAGAGGATCGCTTGCCAACGCGCTCTCTAAGGTGGTCGTGCCTTCGGTGCTCCTCCACCGCTCCCTGGACCTCCTCCTCTTGCGGTGCCTGGGGGCCCCGCAGCGCGTGTCGCTCCCCTCGTCCCACCGGTCGGCCCCACTCCTCATGCTGCTCTTGCCCCTCCTCTCATCAAGGACGCCATTGTCGCCCTGATTTGCCGCGTTCTTGCTGAGGGTTTTCTTGGTGGTCCACCACCTGCCAGTATGTCCCCATTGTTTGATTGCGTTTCCGCGCCTGCCCCTCCTCCACTGTCTCCTCCTCTCTCCCCATTGCTCCCCATGTCTCCCAATGATTCTCCACGCATGACAGCCTGTTGCCTTCTCTCTGGCACCGAGCGCATTGCCTCTCCCTTTTGGGTATTTGACGGAGCTGCCACAGCTCACATGTGCTTTGTCCGTGAGCTCTTCACGTCGTTTAGTCCTGTCTTTGTCATCACAGCTGTCTTCACTGGGGATGTCGCACCCCTGCCTGTTCTCGGTGTCGGCAGTGTTTATTTGTCATCTCCCGCCGGTGACTTCTCTTTGTCTTCTGTTCCTTATGTTCCCGCTCTCGACTTCTCTCTCCTCTCCGTTCCCGTGCTCGACACCTACGGGTTCTCAACTACTTATGCACTTGGTCTCGTTGCCATCACTGATCATGCGAGCGGGCGTGTTGTCCTTTGTGGCCGCCCACCTCTTGGCGAGGGCCTTTATCAGGTTCTCGGTGCCCTCTCTGTCTCGGCCTACGCGGCCGACACTGTCGCGCTTGTCGCTCTCCCCCACTCCGCCCACTCGCATCTCCTTCACCGTCGCCTTTGTCATCTTTCGGCTTCCGCCATCACCTCTCTCCTTCCCACACTCCCGGCCGATGGACTGTCTGACCCGTCCTTTTGGTGCCCTGTGTGCGGCTGATTGTAGCTTTTGCACCATCGGTAAGATGCATCGTCTCCTTTTTCCGTCTTCTCCCTCCCGCGCGTCGGCGCATCCTGAGCTGGTCCATGCTGACGTCCTGGGTCCTCTCTAGGATGAGTCTCTTGATGAGCATTCCACGTACATCCTCAGCCTCATTGACGACTTCTCTCACTTCGCGTGGATCTTCTTTCTTCGTGCAAAGAGCGACGTCGCGGTGACCATGCAATCGTGGTACGCGTCTGCTCAGCCCCAAAGTTGTCATCAACTCCTCCTCTTTTGCTCTGATCGTGGTGGTGAGTTCCTTGGCGACACCACGGCGTTTTTTAATTACAAAGGCATTACTCATGAGCTTTCTGCACCCTGTTTTTCCCAGCTGAATGGGGTTGCAGAACGCTGGTGGTGGAGGTGCTCTAGCTGCTGTCGGTGGCGATGTTGTGGCTAGCGTCGGTCGTGGTGCTATGCTCGTTGGTGGTGCTGCCGCTGCCGGTGGCCCTGTTGCGGCGGGGGGTGTCACAAGCACTGGTGGTGGTATTCCTACCGCTGGTGGTGGTATTGCTGCCGCTGGTGGTGGTGCTGCTGCTCGAGGTGTCGCTGCTGTCGGCAGTACGGTTGCTGGCGGGGGTGCTTTTCCCGCTGGAGGTACTGTGGCTGCTGGAGGTGTTGTTGCTGGTGACCCTCACGCTGCCCTTGCACACACTGAGGCTCGTCTTGACGCCATGAACCTTGTCGTTGCTCAACTTGTCAGCCTCGGCCTTCGCCTACCCGTCTCATCGTTGCCTCTCACCTCTACTCCTAGCCACGCTACCGGCACACCCTTCAGTGAGTGGTCTCCTCGCTTTGTCTCGTGGGCACACATGCACGACCTTTGGGAGCACTACGACCCATCTACCACCCTCCCTCTTACGCACCAAGATCGTGTGCCCATCGCCTTTCACCTTTTCTACTATGCAGCTCCCATCGTCGCTCTCCGCCAGCTTGATCGCTTTGCTCCCATCCCCACTCTTCTAGCTCGCCCTCGCGAGGCTTGGAACTCCCTTCTTGCCCTTTACTCATCCGATTCTCTTCGCTCTGCCGCCTCATTGTTAGCTGACCTTTGTGCTCTTCGTCACCGTCCCCATGAGTCCCTTGGGGCGTATTTGGTTCGCCTTGAGCTTCTTCAGAGCGAGCTTCTCACTGCGGGTGCATCCCTCACAGACCAGACCTGGAGAAAGCCTAAGACAACTGGAGCACGCCCAAAAAACTGGAGCAAGCCCAAGAAAAGAGGAGCAAGGCCAAGACAACAAGGTCAAGCCCATATAACTTGGAGCAAGCTTCAAACACCTGGAGCAAGGCCAAGACAAGTGGAGCAAGGAAAATACACCTGGAGCAAGCCCAGGAAGCCTGGAGAAAGCCCAAGACAACTGAAGCACATCCAAGACAACAACAGCAAAGCCAAGACAACAGGAGCAAGCCCAAGACAACAAGAGCAAGCCCAAAACAACAGGGGCAAGCCCAAGACAAATCGAGTAAGCCTAAGACAACTGGAGCAAGGCGAAGAAACCTGGAGCAAGCCCAAGACAACTGGAGCATGCCCAAGAAAACTGGAGCAAGCCCAAGAAAAGAGGAGCTAGGCAAACACCAGTGGAGCAAGCCCAAAAAACTTGGAGCAAGCTAAAAACATTTGGAGCAAGGCCAAGACAAGCGGAGGAAGGCAAATACACCTGGAGCAAGCCCAAGAAACCTAGAGTAAGCCCAATATAACTAAAGCATGTCGAAGACAACAGGAGCAACACCAAGACAACTTGAGCAAGCCCAAGACAACTGGAGCAAGCCCAAGACAACAGGAGCAAGGCTAAGAAAACTGGTGCATGGCCATAATAGCAGTTGCAAGCTTAAGACAACATGGACAAGGCCAAGACGAATTGAGGAAACCCTATAGCACTAGAGCAAGCCCAATATAACTCGGATAAGCCCAAGACATCTTGGGCAAGCCCAAGACAGCTTGAGCAAGCCTGACACAACTGGAGCACGACCAAGAAAACTGGAGCAAGCCCATAACAGCTGGAGCAAGCCCAAGACAACTGTAGGAAGGCTAAGACAGCTGGAGCAAGGCCAAGAGAACTGGAGCAACCTCAAGACAACTGGCGTAAGACCAAGGCAACTAGGGCAAGCCCAAGACACCTCAAGAAAGCCCAAAACGACTGGAGCAAGGCCAAGAAAACTATAGCAAGGCCAATTAAAATACAGCAAGCTAAAGAAAACTGGAGCAAGCCCAAGGCAAATGGAGCAAGGCCAAGCCAACTGGAGCAAGCCCAAGACAACTGGAGCAGGTTCAAAACAATTGTAGCGAGCCAAAGACAACTCGAGCAAAGCCAAGACAAATCATGGAAACCCAAGTGAACCAGTGTTAGCCAAGACAACTGAGGCAAGCCAACGATAACTGGAGCAGGCCTCATAAAACTTGAGCAAACCAAGACAACTGGAGCAAGTCCATGACAACCGTACCAAGCGCAAGGAAACTATAGCAAGCCCAATACAACTAGAGCAAGCCCAAGACAAGTGGAGCAAGCCCAAGACAACTGGAGCAAGGCCAAGACAACTGAAGCAAGGCCAAGACAACTGGAGCAAGCCCAAAACAACTGAAGTAGGCCCAAAACAACTGGAGCAAGTGAAAACTGGAGCAAGGCCAAGAAACCTGGAGCAAGCCCAGCACAACTTGAGAAAGCCCAAGACAATGAGAGAAAGACCAATACAACTAGATCAAGCCCAAGACAACTGAAGTAACCCAAAGACTGTAAGAGCACGCCCATGAAAACTGGATTAAGCCGAAGACATCTGGAGCAAGGCCGAGACACCTGGAGCAAGGCCAAGACATTTGGAGCAAGGCCAAGACAGAAGGAGCAAGTCCAAGACAACTGGTGCAAGGACAAGACAACTGGAGCAAGCCCAAGACAACTTGAATAATCTTAAGAAAACTGGGGCAAGCCCAAGACAACTGCAGCCAGCGTAAGACAACTGGAACAGGGCCAAGAAAACTGGAGCAAGCCCACCAAAACTGGAGCAAGCCCAAGAAACGTGGAGCAAGGCCAAGACAACTGGAGCAAGCCCAAGACAACTGAAGCATGCTCGAGACAACTATATGAAGGCCAAAACAATTAGAGCAAACCCAAGATAGCTGAAGCAAGCCAAAGACAACTAAGGCAAGCCCAGGACAACAAGAATAAAGCCAAGACTCGTTGAGCAAGGCCAAGTCATTTGGAGCAAGCCAAAGACAACAGGAGCAAGCCCGGGGTAACTGGGGCAAGCCCAAGACAACTCGAGTAAGCCTAAGACAAATGGAACAAGGCTAAGAAACCTGGAGCGAATCCAAGACAGCTGGAGGATGCTCAAGAAATCTGGAGCAAGCCCAATAAAACAGGAGCAAGGCCAAGACAACTGGAGCAAGCCGAGAAAACTTGGAGCAAGCTAAATACACCTTGAGCAAGGCCAAAACAAGTGGAGCAAGGCAAATACACCTGGAGCAAGCCTCAGAAACCTGGAGTAAGCCCAAGACAACTGAAGCATGTCCAAAACAACAGGAGCAAGGCCAAGACAACTGGAGCAAGCCCAAGACAACTGGAGCAAGCCCACGACAACTGGAGCAAGGCTAAGAGAATTGCTGCAAGGCCAAGAAAGCTGTTGCAAGCTGAAGACAACATGGGCAAGGCCAAGTCAAATCAAGGAAAGCCAAGAGCACTAGAGCAAGTCCAAGATAACTCGGGCAAGCCCAAGACAACTTGAGCAAGCCCGATACAACTCGAGCAAACCCAAGACAACTAGAGCAATCCCAAGACAACTGGAGCAAGCCCAAGACAACTGAAGGAAGGCCAAGACAGCTGGAGCAAGCCTAAGACAACTGGAGCAACGTCAAGACAACTGGAGTAAGACCAAGACAACTAGGGCAAGCCCAAGACACCTCTAAAAAGCCCAAAACAACTGGAGCAAAGCCAAGACAACAAGAGAAAGGCCAATAAAACTGGAGCAAGCTAAAGACATCTAGAGCAAGCCCAAGACAAACGGAGCAAGGCCAAGAGAACTGGAGGAAGGCCAAGAAAACTTGAGCAAGCCTTGGACAACTAGAGCAAGCCCAAAACAACTGCAGCAGGCCCAAGACAACAAGAGCAAGGACAAGACAACATCAGCAAGGCCAAGACAACTAAAGCAAGCTCAAAACTACAGGAGCAGGCTCAAGACAACTGGAGCAAGGCCAAGAGAAGTGGAGCAAGGCCAAGACCACTGGAGCAAGGCCATGAAAACTGGAACAAGGCCAAGACAGCTGGAGCAAGCCTAAGACAACTCGAGCAAGGCCAAGACAACTGGAGCAAGCCCAAGAAAACTAGAGCAAGCCCAAGATAACTGGGGCAGGCCGAGGACAACTGGAGCAAGCCCAAGACAACAAGAGCAAGCCGAAGAAAACTAGAGAAAGGCCAAGACAACTGGAGCAATCCTAAGACACCTGGAGCGAGCCCAAAACAACTGGGGCAAGGCCAAGAAAGCTGGAACAATGCCAAGACACCTCGAGAAAGCCCAAGAGAACTGGAGCAAGCCCAAGACAACTGGAGCAAGTCCAAGACAAGTGGAGAAAGGCCAAGACAACAGGAGCAAGTCCAAGACAATTCAATCAAGGCCAAGACAACTAGAGCAAGCCCAAGAAAACTCGAAGTAGGGACAAGACAACTCGAGGAAGCCCAAGACATTTAGAGCAAGCCCATGACAACTGGGGCAAGCCCAAGTCAACTGGAGCAAGCCCAAGACAACTAAAGGAAGGCCAAGAAAACTGAAGCAAGCCCAAGAAACCTGGAGCAAGCCCAAGACACTTGGAGAAAGTCAAAGACAAGTATAGCAAAGCTACGAAAAGTGGAGTAATCCAAATACAAATGGACCAAGTCAAAGATAACTGGAGCACAGCCAAGACAATTGGACCAAGCCCAATACAACTGGTGTAAGCCTGAAACAACTGGAGCAAGGCCAAGACAACTGGAGCAAGCCCAAGACAACTGGAGCAAGCCCAAGTCAGCTGGACCAAGCCCAAGACAACTAGAGCAAGCCAAAGACAACTGGACCAAGCCCAAGACAACTAGAGTAAGGATAAGACAGCTGGAGAAAGGCCAAGACAACTGGAGAAAACCCAATACAACTGACAAAAGCCTAAGGAAACTGGGGCAAAACCTAGACAACTGGACCAAGCCCAAGACAACTGGACCAAGCCCAAGACAAGTGGACCAAGCCCAAGTAAACTAGAGTAAGGCTAAGACAGCTGGAGCAAGGCCAAGACAACTGGAGAAAACCCAGTACAACTGAAAGAAGCCCAAGACAACTCGGGCAAGCCCAATACAACTGGAGCAAGCATAATAGAAGTGGAACAAGGCCAAGAAACCTGGAGCAAGCCCAAAACAACTAGAGCAAGCCAAAGAAAACTGGAGCGAGCCCAAGAAAATTGGACCAAGGCCAAGACAACTGGAGCATGCCCAAGACACTTGAAGCAAGCCAAAAACAACTGAAGCAAGGCCACCACAACTGGAGCAAGGCCAAGACAAATACACGAAGGCCAAGACAACTGGAGCAAGCCCAAGAAACCTGGATCAAGCCTAATACAAGTAGATCAAGGCCAATACAACTGGAGCAAGGCCAAGAAAACTAGAGCAAGCTCAAGAGAACTGATGGAAGGCAAAGACAACTGGAGCAGGCCAAAGAAAACTAGAGCAGAGCCAAGAAAATCGGAGCAATACTGAGACAACTGGAGCAAGCCCAAGCCAATTGGAGTAGATCCAAGACAACTGGAGCAAGCCCAAGACAACTGGAGCAAGGCCAAGACAACTGGAGCAAGGCCAAGACAACGGGAGCAAGGCCAAGACAGCATTAGCAAGCCTAAGACAACTGGAGCAAGAACAAAACAAATCGAGGCAACCCAAGACAACTAGAGCGGGCCTAATACAACCGGGGCAAGCCCAATGTTACTGAAGGAAGGCCAAGACAATTGGAGCAAGGCCAATACAACTGGAGGAATCTCAAGACAACTGGAGCAAGACCAAGACACCTTGAACAAGCCCAAGACATCTAGAGCAAGCCCAAAAAATCTGGAGCAAGGCCAAGACAACTGGAGTAAGGCCAAGACAACTGGGGCAAGCCCAGGACAACTGGAGAAATCTCAAGACAAATAGAGCAAGAACAAGACATCAAGAGCAAGGCCAAGACAATAGGAGCAAGCCCAAGACAACTAGAGCAAGCCCAAGACAACTCGAGCAAGGAAAAACAACTAGAGCAAGGCCAAAAAAAGTGGAGCAATCCCTAGACAACTGGAGCGAGCCTAAGACAACAGGATCAGGCCCAAGACAACTTGAGCAAGGCCAAGACAACTAGAGCAAGGCCAAGACAACTAGAGTAATCTTAAGAAAACAAGAGCCGGCCCAAGACAACTAAGCAAGGCCAAGGGAACTGGATCAGGTCAAGACCACCGGAGCAAGGCCAAGACAACCGTAGTAAGGCCAAGACAACTGGAGAAAGCTTAGGACAACTGGAGCAAGGCCAAGACAACTGGATCAAGCCGAAGAAAAATGCAGAGAGCAAAAGACAGCTGGAGCAAGCCAAAGACAATTGGAACAAGCCAAAGACAACTGAAGCAAGGCCTAGACAAATGGGGCAAGCCCAAGACAACTGGAGACAGCCCAAGAAAACTGGAGCAAGGCCAAGACAACTAGAGCAAAGCCAAGACACCTGAAGCAAGCCTAAACCAACTGGGCAAGGCCAAGACAACTGGAGCAAGGCCAAGACAAATGGAGCAAGCCCAAGACAACTGGAGCAAGCAGAAAAAAAACTTGAGCAAGCCCAATAGAATTGGAGCAAAGCAAAGACTACTAGAGCAAGGCCAAGAATTTTTGGAGCAACCCAAGACAACTTTAGCAGGCCGAGGACAACTCGAGTAGGTCAAAAACAATTGGAGCAAGGCATAGACAACTAGAGCAAGCCCAAGAAAACTTGAGCAGGCCCAACACAACTAGATATAGGCCGAGACACATGTAGAGCAAGACCAAGACATCTGGAGCAAGGCCAAGACAATTGGAGCAATGCCAAGACAGCTCGAGCAAGCTAAAGACAACTAAAGCAAGACCAAGACAACTGGAGCAAGTTCAAGAAAACTGGAGCAAGCCCAAGACAACTGGCGCAAGCCCAAGACAACTTGAGCAAGCCTAAGAGAATTGCAACAAGCCAAATACAATTTGATCATGCCCAAGACAGCTAGAGCAAGCCCAGGTCAACTGGAGCAAGAACAAGAAAACAGGAGAACGCCCAAGAAAACTAGAGTAAGCCCACGACAACTGGAGCAGGCCCAAGACAACTGGAGCAAGGACGAGACAATTGGAGCAAGACCAATACAACTGGAGCAAGCCCAAGACAAATCGAGCAGGCCCAAGACAACTGGAGGAAGGCGAAGAAAACCGGAGCAAGGCCAAGACAACTGGATAACTGCAAAGAAAATTGGAGCAAGGCCAAGACAGCTGGAGCAAGTCTAGGGCAACTGGAGCAAGGCCGAGACAACTGGAGCAAGCCAAAGACAACAAGAGCAAGCTCAAGAAAACTAGGGCAATCCAAAGACAGCTTGAAAAAGCATAAGACAACTGGAACAAGGCCAAGCAATCTGGAGCCAGACCAAGACAACTGGAGCAAGCACAAGACAACTGGAGTAAACCCAAGAAAACTGGGGCAAGGCCAAGGAACCTGGAGCAAGACCAGCACTCTTGGAGCAAGCCAAAAAAACCTAGAGCAATGCCAAGACAACTGGACCAAGCCCAAGACAGCTGGAGCAAGCCCGAGACAACTGAAGCAATTCCAAGACAACTGGAGCAAGGTCAAGGAAACTGGAGCAAGCCCAAGACAACTTGAGCAAACCCAAGGCAACTGGAGCAGGTTAAAAGAACTGGAGCAGGGCCAAGACGATTGGAGCAAGGCCAAGACAACTAGAGCAAACCCAAGTAACTGGAGCAAGCACCAGAAAACTGAAGCAAGGCCAAGACAAATGGAGAAAGGCCAAGACAACTGGAGCAAGGCCAAGAGAGCTGGAGCAAGTCCAATACAATTGCATCAAGGCCATGACAACTGGAGCGAGCCGAAGACATCTGGAGAAAGCCCAAGACAATTGGGACAAGCCCAAAACAACTCGAGACAGCGTAAGACAACTGGAGAAAGGCCAGGAAATCTGTAGCAAACCAAAAACAACTGGAGCAAGCCTAAGAAAACTGGGGTAATCCCAATACAACATGAGAAAGCCTAAGCCAACTGGAACAAGACCAAGTAATCTGGAGTTAGACCAAGACAATTGGAGCAAGCGCAAGATAACTGGAATAAGCCAACGAAAACTGGAGCAAGGCCAAGACAACTAAAACAAGCCCAAGAAAACTGGAACAAGCCTAACACAACTCGAACAAGGCCACGGCAACTGGAGCAGGGCCAATAAAACTGGATGAAACCGCAGACAGCTGGAGCAAGCCCAACACAACTAGAGCAAGCAAAAACAACTGGAGCAGGGCCAAGAAAACTGGAGCAAGGCTAAGACAACTGGAAAAAGGCCAAGACAACAAGAGCAACGCCAAGGCAGCTGTAGCAATCATAAGACAAGTGGAGCAAGGCCAAGACAAATCAAGGAGGTTCAAGGCACCTTCAACAAGCCCAAGACAACTCGGGCAAAGCCAGGAAAACTGGAGCAAGCTCAAGACAACTAAAGCAAGACCCACACAACTAGAGCAAGACCAAGACCCCTGGAGCAAGCCCAAAACAACTGGAGTAAGACCAAGATATCTGAAGAAAGGCCAAGAAATCTGGAGCAAGCCCAAAACAACTGGAGCAAGCTTAAGACAACTGGAGCAATTCTAACACAACTTGAGCAAGAACAAGACAGTAGGAGCAGGCCCAAAAAACTGGAGCAAGGCCAAGACATCTGGAGCAGTCCAAAGACATCTGGAGCAAGCCCAAGACGATTAGAGCAAGCCCAAGAAAAGTGGAGCTTGGCCAACACAACTGGAGCAAGGCCAAGAAAACTGGAGCAAGCCCTAGGCAACTTGGGCAAGCACAAGACAACTGGAGCAGGCCCAACACAACGGGAGCAAGGCCAAGACCACTGGAGCAAGGCCAAGACAACTAGAGCAAACATAGGACAGTAGGAGAAGGCCCAAGACAACTGGAGCCTGGCCAAGAAAACTGGAGCAAGACTAAGACCACTTGAGCAAGGCCAAGACAACTGGAGCAAGGCCAAGACAACTGGAGCAAGGCCAAGACAACTGGAGCAAGGCTAAAAGAAATGGAGCAGGCCCAAAGAAACTGGAGGAAGCCCAATACTACTGGGGCAAGCCCAAGACAACACGAGCAATCCTTAGACATATGGAGCAAGCCCAAGAAAACTGGAGCAAGCCCAAGAAAACGAGAGCAAGCATAGAACCGGGGCAAGGCCAAGAGAAGTGGAGCAAAGCCAAGATAACTGGAGTAACCCAAGACACATGGAGCAAGCCCAAAACAACTTGGCAAGGCCAAGACATCTGGAGCAAGGCCATGACAACTAGAGCAAGCCCAAGACAACTGGAGCAAGCCCAAGACAACTGGAGCAAGTCCAAGACAAATGGAGCAAGGCAAAGACAAGTGGAGCAAGACCAAGAGAACTGGAGCAAGGCCGAGACAGCTGGAGCAAGCCCAAGACTACTAGAGCAGGGTCAGGACAACTCGAGCAAGCCGAAGACAGCTAGACAAAACCGAAAACAACTACGGCAAGCCCAAGACAACTCGAGGAAGTCCAAGATAACTGGAACAAGCCCAAGACAACTGGAGCAAGGCTACGACAACTGGAGAAAGGCCAAGACAGCTGTTGCAAGCTCAAGACAACTGGAGCAAGGCGAAGACAAATCGAGGAAACCCAAGATAACCTGGGCAAGCCCAAGACAGCCAGAGCAATCCTGATACAACTGGAGCAAGGCCAGGAAAACTGGAGTAAGGCCAAGACAACTGGAGCAAGCCCAAGACAACAAGGGCAGGCCTAAGACAACTGGAGCAATGCCAAGAGAACTGGAGCAAGGCCAAGACCACTTGAGCAAGCCCAAGAAAACTGAAGCAATCCAAAGACAACCGGGGCAAGCCAAAGATAACTGGTGCAAAGCCAAGATAAATGGAGCAAGCCCAAGACAACTGGTGCAAGCCTGATATAACTGGAGCAAAGCCAAGACAACTTGAGCAAGCCCAAGATAACTGGAGCAAGCCCAAGAAAACTAGACCAAGCCCAAGAAAACTTGAGCAAGCCAAAGACAAGTGGCCCAAGCCCAAGACAGCTGGAGAAGGCCAAGACAACTGGAGCAAATCCAATATGACTGACGCATGCCCAAGACAACTGGAGCAAGCTTAAGACAACTGGAGCAAGTCCAAGACAACTGGAGCAAGGCCAAGACAACTGAAGCAAGCCAAAGACAACTGGAGCAAGCCCAAGACAACTCGGACAAGCCAAAAACAACTGGAGCAAGCATTAGACAAATGGAGGAAGGCCAAGACACATGGAGCAAGCCAAAGACAACTGGAGCAAGCCCAAGACAACTGGAGCAAGACAAAGACAACTGGGGAAATCCCAAGAGAACTTGAGAAAGCCTAAGACAACTGGTACAAGGCCAAGCAATCTGGAGCCATACCAAGACAATTGGAGCAAGCACAAGGCAACTGGAGTAAGCCCAAGAAAACAGGAGCAAGGCAAAGACAACTGGAGCAAGCCGAACACACCTGGAGCAAGCCAAAAACACGTGGAGCAATGCCTAGACAACTGGAGCAAGGTCAAGACAATTGGAGTAAGCCCACGATAACCGGAGCAAGCCCAGGAGAACTGAAGCCAGTCCAAGACAACTAGAGAAAGGCCATGACAACTGAAGCAAGCCCAAGACAACTTGAGCAAGCCCAAGACAACTGGAGCAATGCCAAGACAACAAGAGCAAGGCCTAGGAAACTTTAGCAAGCCCAAGACAACTGGAGCAAGGCCAAGACAACTGGAGCAGGTTAAAACAACTGAAGCAGGGCCACGACAATTGGATCAAGGCAAAGACAACGGGAGCAAAGCCGAGGCAAATGGAGCAGGCGCAAGACAACTAGAGCAAGGCCACTATATCTGGAGAAAGGGCAATAAAACTGGAGCAAGGCCAAGACAGCTGGAGCAAGCCCAAGACAACTGGAGCAAGGCCAAGACAACTGGACCAAGCCGAAGACATCTGGAGCAAGCCCAATAGAACTGGGACCTGCCCAAAACAACTGGAACACGCCTAAGACAAATGGAGAAAGGCCAAGAAATCTGGAGCAAACCCAGGACAACTGGATCAAGTCCAAAACAACTAGAGCAAGTCCAAAACAACTGGAGCAAGGCCAAGACAACTGGAGCAATCTCAAGACAACAGAAGCAAGGCTAAGACAGCTGGATCAAGCCCAATAAAACTGGAGCAGGGCCAAGACAACTTGAGTAAGCCCAAGACAACTAGGGCAAGCCGAAGACAATTGAGGAAAGCCCAAGACAACTAGAGCAAGCCAAAGACAACTGGGGGGGGGGCCAAGACAACTGGAGCAAGCCCAAGATAACTGGAGCAAGCCACGGACAAGTGGAGCAAGTCCAAGACAGCTGGAGCAAGGCTAAGAAAACTGGAGCAAGCCAAATAAAACTGAAACAAGTGTACAATATGAAATTACAAATGTATAATTGACAAATATATAAAATGACAATAATAAAAAAACGACATATATATGTATTAGTAGACAGATATTTAAAATTACAAATATGTTAAATCAAAAATATATCAAATGCAAACTACGTAAAATGATAAATGTGTAACATTACAAGGTCATATAGTGACAAATATGTAAAATGATAACTATGTAAACTGAAACGGTGTAGGAAAAAATGTATCACATGACCAATACATAAAACAAAAAATGTATAGAATGACGAATAAAAAAATGACAGATATATAACATGAAAGACAAAGAATGACAAATGTATAAAATGACAAGTGTATGAAATGACAAATATAGAACACGACAAATATGTAAAATGACAAATATATGAGATGACACATATATAAAATGACAAATATGTAAAATAACAATATATGCAAAATGACAAACATATAGAATGACAAATATGCAATATGAGAAAAGGTTTTAATAACACATAATATATTAAGTTTCGACTATATGAAGAGGCAAATATTTACAGTAAACATTATGTGAAATGACAAGTTTATAAAGTGACAAATATGTAAAATTAGAAATAAAACAAATGAAAAATATATGAAAAATATACAAGAAATATAAAACAAATGAAAATGACAATTATGTAATATGAAAATTATTCAAAATGACAAATATATAAAATGGAAAATATGTTAATTGATAGATATATGAAACGACAAGTATATGGAACGGCAAAGATGTGAAATAACAAATATATAGACGTCTAAACGTATAAAATGAGAGATATGTCAAATTGCCAGCTGCGTGAAAGGAAAATATATACCTTGACAAATATGTAAAATGACAATTATGTAAAATGACAAAAATGTAAAATGACAAATATAAGAGATGAAAAATATGTAAAATGATAAACATGTAAAATGACGAATACTAAAAATGGAAAATATGTGGAATGAGAAATATGTAAATTTACAAAAATATAAAATGACAAATTTATAAGATAAAAAATATGTATGCCGCCAAAACTGCAAAATGACAAATATGGATAAAGACAAATTTACAAGATGACAAATATGTAAAATGACAAGTATGTAGAATGAAAAGTATATGAGTGACAATTGTTTAAAATGCCAACAATTGAAATTACAATCATGGAAATGACTAACCATTAAAATGACAAATTTGCAAAATGACAACTTTCAAAAATGACATGTAAAAAATCTAGATTGACCAATATTGGACATATGTAAAAAATTCTAAAATGCAAAATATGTCAAATGGAAAACATGCAAAAATAAAAAATATGTAAAACGACAAATATGAACAAGGACGCTAATTGAAAATTAAAACTATATAAAATTGCAATTATAATATGAAGCCTATGTAAATGGACAAATGGCAAGTGTGGAAAATGCAAAATATATAAAACTATAAATATATAAGATGACAAATGTAGAGAATGACAGGTATATCATTTGACATATATGTAAAATGACAAATATGTACATTGACAAATATGTAAATAGAAAAAATATGTAAAATGAATATTATGTAACATGACCAGTTTAGCAAGTGACAAATATGTAAAATGACAAAAATATGAAAGGAAGAATACATAAAATAAAAAGTATACAAAATGATAAATATATAAATGACAATTATACAAAATGAAAAACATATAACATGACAGAGATACAAAATGTCAAGTATGTAAATTGACAAATGTAGAAAGTGAAATATTTAAAATGAAACATGTACCAAATGACAACCATATAAAATGATAAAGATATAAATTGGAAATTATGTGAAAAGACAAAATTATCAAATGAGAAATATGCGAAGTGACAAATATAGAAAAGACAAAATATATAAGATGTTAAACATGTAAAATGATGAATATTTAAAATGAAAAAAAGTAAAATGACAAATATATAACAACGCCAAGACAACTCGAAGCAAGCCCAAGACAACTAGACCAAGCTCAAGACAACTGGAGCAAGCCTAAGAAAACTGAAGCAAGGCCAAGAGATCTGGAGCAAGCCGAAGACACCTGGAGCAATCCCAAGACAACTGGAGCAAGCCCAAGAAAACTAAAGCAGGCCAAAGAAAACTGGATCAGAGCCAAGACAAGTGGAGCAGGGCCAAGACAACTGGAGCAAGCCCAAGATAACTGGAGTAGGTCCAAGACAACTGGAACAAGGTCAAGAAAACTGGTGGAATGCCAAGACAATTGGAGGAAGGCCAAAACAACTGGAGCAAGGCCAAGATAGAAGTAGCAAGCCCAATACAACTGGAGCAAGAACAAGACAAATCGAGGCAACCCAAGACAACTAGAGGAAGCCCAAGACAACAGGGGCAAGCCCAAGACAACTGAAGGAAGGCTAAGACAATTGGAGCAAGGCCAAGACAATTGGAGCAAGCTACAAAAAAGTGGAACAAGAACAAGACACTTTGGACAGGCCCAAGACACCTGGAGCAAGTCCAAAACAACTGGAGCAAGGCCAAGACAACTGAAGCAAGGCCAAGACAACTGGGGCAAGCCTAAGACAACTGGAGACATCTCAAGACAACGGGAGCAAGAACACGACAACTGGAGCAAGGCCAAGAGAAAAGGAGCAAGCCCAATATAACTGGAGCAAGGCCAAGACAACTCGAGCAGGGCAAAAACAACTAGAGCAATGCGATTAAAACTGGAGCAAGCTCTAGACAACTGGAGCAAGACAAATACAACTGGAGCAGGCCCAAGAAAACTGGAGCAAGGCCAAGACAACTGGAGCAAGGCCAAGGCAACTGGAGTAATCCAAGGACAACAGGAGCAGGCCCAAGACAACTATAGCAAGGCCAAGGGAACTGGATCAGGCCAAGACCATTGGATCAAGGCCAATACAACTGGAGTAAGGCCAAGACAAGTGGTGCAAGCCCAAGAAAAATGCAGCAAGCCCAAGACAACCGGGGCAAGGGAAGACCACTGGAGCAAGCCCAAGACAACTGGAGCAAGCACGCGAAAACTTGAGCAAGCCCAAGAGAACTGGAGTAAAGCGAAGACAACTAGAGCAAGGCCAAGAATATTTTGAGCAACCCAGGACAACTACGGCAAGCCGAGGACAATTCGAGTAGTTCAAAAAGAATTGGACCAAGCAGAGACAACTAGAGCAAGCCCAAGACAACTTGAGCAGGCCCAATTCAACTAGAAACAGGCCAAGACACATCTAGAGCAAGACCAAGACAGCTGGAGCAAGGCCAATACAACTGGAGGAATGCCAAGACAGCTCGAGAAATCTAAAGACAACTAGAGCAAGGCCAAGACAACTGGAGCAAGCCATAGAAATTTGGAGCAAGCCCAAGACAACTGGGGCAAGCCGGAGCCAACTTGAGCGAGGCAAAAAGAACTGCAGCAAGCCAAATACAATTGGAACAAGCCCAAGACAACCGGAGAAAGCCCACGACAACTGGAGAAAGACCAAGAAAACTGGAGCAAGCCTAAGACAGCTGGAGCAAGCCCAAGACAACTGGACCAGGCCGAAGACAACTGGACCAAGGCCAAGACAATTTGAGCGACACCAAGACAACTGGAGCAAGCCCAAGACAACTTGAGCAGGCCCCAGACAACTGGAGGAAGGCGAAGACAACTGGAGCAAGGCCAAGAAAACTGGAGAAATGCGAAGACAACTGGAGCAAGGCCAAGACAACTAGAGCAAGTCTAGGGCAGCTGGAGCAAGGGCAAGACAATTGGAGCAAGCCAAAGACAACTGGAGCAAGCCCAAGACAACTCTTACAAGCCCAATACAACTGGAGCAAACCTCAGACAACTGGAGAATGGCCAGGACATCTGGAGCAAGCCCAAGACAACTGGAGCAAGCCCAAGACAACTAGAGCAAGCCCAAGACAACTACAGAAAGCCCACGACAATTGGGGCAATCCAGAGACAACTTGACAAAGCCTAACACAACTGGAACAAGGCCAAGCAATCTGAAGCCATACCAAGACTACTAGAGGAAGCCCAAGCCAACTGGAGTAAGCCCACGAAAACTAGAGCAAGGCCATGAGAACCAGAGCAAGATCAATACAATTGAAGCAAGGGAAGACCACTGGAGCAAGCCCAAGACAACTGGAGCAAGCCCAAGAGAACGGAAGCTAGTCCAAGACAACTAGAGAAAGGCCAGGATAACTGGAGCAAGGGCAAAACAACTGGAGCAAACCCGGGACAACTGGAGCAATTACAAGACAACTTGAGCAAGGCCAAAGAAACTGGAGCAAGCCCAAGACAACTTGAGCAAGCTCAACGCAACTGGAGCAGGTTAAAACATCTGGAGCAGGGCCAAGACGATTGGAGCAAAGCCAAGACAACTAGAGCAAGCCCAAAATAGCTGGAGCAAGCGCAAGACATCTAGACAAAGCCCGAGAAAACTAGAGCAAGCCAAAGACAAGTGGCCCAAGCCGAAGACAACTGGAGAAGGCCAACACAACTGGAGCAAATCCAATATGACAGACGCAAGCCGAAGACAACTGGAGCAAGCTCAAGACAACTGTAGCAAGTCCAAGACAGCTGGAGCAAGGCCAAGACAGCTGAAGCAAGCCTAAGAAAACTGGAGCAAGCCCAAGACAACTCGGAAAAGCCCAAAGCAACTGGAGCAAGCCTCACACAAGTGGAGGAAGGCCAAGACACATGGAGCAAGCCAAATACAACTGGAGCAAGCCAAAGACACCTGAAGCAAGCCCAAGACAACTAGGGCAATCCCAAGACAACTTGACAAAGACTAAGACAGCTGGAACAAGGCCAAGAAATCGCCAGATCAAGACAAATCAAGCAAGCCCGAGACAATTGGAGTAAGCCTAATAAAACAGGAGCAAGGCCAAGACAACTGGAGCAAGACCAACACACTTGGAGGAAGCCAAAAACACCTCGAGCAATGCCAAGACAACTGGAGCAAGGTCAAGGCAATTGGAGCAAGCCCAAGACAACAGGAGCAAGCCCAAAAGAACGGAAGCTAGCCCAATACAACTAGAGAAAGGCCAGGATAAGTGGTGCAAGCCCAGGACAACTGGAGCAATCCCAAAATAACTCGAGCAATCCCGAGACAACTGGAGCAAGGCCAAGGAAACTGGAGCAAGCCCAAGACAACTTGAGCAAGCTCAAGGCAACTCGAGCAGGTTAAAACAACTGGAGCAGGGCCAACACAATTGGAGCAAGTCCAAGACAACTAGAGCAAACCCAAGACAACTGGAGCAGGCCCAAGAAAACTGGATAAAGGCCAAGACAACTGGAGAAAGGCCAGGACAACTGGAGAAAGGCCAAGACAGCTGGAGCAAGTCCAAGACAACTGGAGCAAGGCCAAGACAACTGGAGCAAGCTGAAGGCATCTGGAGCAAGCCCAAGACAACTGGGACAATCCCAAAACAACTGGAAAAAGCCTAAGACAACTGGAGAAAGGCCAGGAAATCTGGAGCAAACCCAAGACAACTGGAGCAAGCACAAGACAATTGGGGTAATCCCAATACAACTTGAGAAAACCTGAGACAAGCGGAACAAGGCCAAGCAATCTGGAGCCACACCAAGACAACTGGAGCAAGCGCAAGATAACTGGAGTAAGCCGAATAAAACTAGAGCAAGGCCAAGACAACCGCAGCAAGCCAAAGACAACTGGAGCAAGCCCAACACAACTCGAGCAAGGCCACGACAACTGGAGCAAGGCCAAGAAAACTGGATCAAGCCAAAGACAGTTGGAGCAAGCCCAACACAACTGGAGCAGGCCAGAACAACTGGAGCAGGGCCAAGACAAACAAAGCCCAAGACAACTGGAGCATGCCCAAGACAACTAAAGCAAGGCCAAGACAACTGAAGTAAGGCCAAGACAACTGGAGAAAGGTCAAGACAACACGAGCAACACCAAGGCAGCTGTAGAAATCCTAAGACAAGTGGAGCAAGGCCAAGACAAATCAAGGAAGTTCAAGGCACCTTCAGCAAGCCCAAGACAACTCGGGCAAGCCCAAGACAAATGGAGGAAGGCCAAGGCAACTGGAGCAAGGCCAAGGAAACTGGAGCAAGCTCAAGACAACTAAAGCAAGACCCAGACAACTAGAGTAAGACCAAGACAACTACAGCAAGCCCAAAACAACTGGAGTATGGCCAAGATATCTGAAGCAAGGCCAAGGAAACTGGAGCAAGCCCTAGACAACTGGAGCAAGCTTAAGACAGCTGAAGAAATTCCAAGAAAACTAGAGCAAAGCCAAGACAATAGGAGCAGGCGCGAGAAAACGGAACAAGGTCCAGACATCTGGGGCAATCCAAAGACAACTGGAGCAAGCCCAAGACAACTGGAGCAAGCCCAAGACAATTGGAGCTTGGCCAACACAACTGGAGCAAGGCCAAGAAAGCTGGAGCAAGCCCTATAAAACATGGGCAAGCACAAGACAATTGGAGCAGGTCCAATACAACGAGAGCAAGGCCATGACAACCGTAGCAAGCCCAAAAAAACTGTAGCACGCCCAATACAACTGGAGCAAGCCCAAGACAAGTGAAGAAAGCCCAAGACAACTGGAGCAAGGCCAAGACAACTGAAGCAAAGCCAAGACTACTGGAGGAAGCCCAAAACAACTGAAGTAAGCCCAAGACAACTGGCGCAAGTACAAGAAAACTGGAGCAAGGCCAAGAAACCTGGATCAAGCCCAAGACAACTGGAGAAAGCCTAAGACAGTGGGAGCAAGGCCAATACAACTGGAGCAAGCCCAAGACAACTGGAGCAAGGCCACGACAACTGGAGCATGGCCAAGACAATTGGAGAAAGACCAAGACAGATGGAGCAAGTCAAAGACAACTGGAGCAAGGACAAGACAACTGGAGCAAGTGTAAGACAATTGGAACGAGGCCAAGAAAACTGGAGCTAGCCCAAGACAAGTGGAGCAATCCCAAGACAACTGGAGCAAGCTTGAGAAAACCGGAGCAAGGCCAAGACAACCGAAGCAAGCCCAAGACAACTGGAGCAATCTTTCGAAAATTGGGGCAAGCGCAAGACAACTGGAGCAAGCATAACACAACTGGAACGAGGCCAAGAAAACTGGAGCAAGCCTAAGACAACTGGAGCAATCTTAAGAAAATTGGGGCAAGCGCAAGACAACTGGAGCAAGCGTAACACAACTGGAATGAGGCCAAGAAAATTGGAGCAAGCCCAAGACAACTGGAGCAAGCCCAAGACAACTGGAGCAAGCCCGAGAAAACTTGAGCAAGGCCAAGACAACCGGAGCAAGCCCAAGACACCTGAACAAGTCCAAAACACCTGTAGCAAGGCCAGGACAACCGGAACAAGTATAAGACAACTGGAGCAAGCCGAAGACAACTGGAGCAAGCCCAAGACATCTGGTGCAAGTCCAACACAACTGGAGCAAGACGAAGACAACTGGAGCAATCCCAAGTCAACAAGAGCAAGGCCAAGACAACTCGAGCAAGGCCAAGAAAACTGGAGCAAGCCCAAGACAACTGGAGTTAGCCGGGCGTGCCGCATTGGGAGGCAGTCAAGCGCGTCCTGCGCTACCTTGACAGCACCAGCGGCCTTTGCCTCACCTTCTACGGCAACAAAAGTCCCATCCTCATCCGCTATTGTGACGTAGATTGGAGAGGTGACACGGACACAAGGAGGTCAACCAGTGGGTTTGTGTTTGTGCTCGGGGGAGGTGAAATCAGTTGGAGGAGCAAGAAGCAAGATTGTGTTGTCCTCTCCTCAACCGAAGCAGAGTACATTGTCCTCTGTGAAGGAGCAAAGGAAGTTGTGTGGGTGCGTGAGCTGCTAGCAAGCCTTCGACAGTAGCAGACCACAGCCACCACCATCTACTGTGACATCATGAGCGCCATTGCTCTGGCGAAGAACGCCAAGTTTCACGCCCGCACCAAGCACATCAACCTGCGGTACCACTTCATCCGCGAGCTCGTGGCAAAGCAGGTGGTGCAGATCAAGTTCTTCCCTTCAAGCATGATGCTGGCCGACTTCCTGACCAAGCCGCTGGCAGCGCACTGCTTTCAGTAGCTGAGGGGACAGTGCGGACTTGTGTAATTTTTATTCTCGCAAAGTGGGAGAATGCTGGATATGAGAGTGCCAGAACGTGACAAAATTAGGTTGCTTGATAAAAATTATCAGGCATGACAGTTGCATAGAGGATGTTTCAAAGGTTCCAACGCACTTTACGGAACTCAATACGGAGTCCATTTGAGTGAGATATGGATTTCCAACAATTGGACATCATGGGTTGGGTTCAAGTGACGACCTGAGCACTTTGAGCTCAAAAGGCGGCAGGATTTTTGGCCAGGACGGCTGAGAGTGGCCTTCAAAGAGAAAAGGCGGCTGCAGGACCTCCAAGAGACTTCAAGGAAAGTACATATCACGATTGTTTGTCGTCCTAGTGGTATGACACATAATTCTCTTGTGTGACAAGGTGACTACCGCTCATCCCGCTAGGCTAGGAGAGTGTGCTAGAGGGTAGACTTTGATAGAGTGTATCTCAGTGCTCCCTGGGCTGAATAAGGCATATAAGGGCTTGTTAGAAAGCTGTGACAATGTTTGTTCTCACTCAAGAGAGGATTCAGACATTTGAATCATCTGAAAACCTACATTTGCTTCCGTAATTTCTGTCTGTGCAACCTGAAACCCCCTCTCACAAAGATTTGGTCCTGCAAAGGCGGCTCTTAGTGAGACTGATCACCACCCTGAGGGCTGCCCCAAGTTTCTATCAGCTGCAGCAAGCCAAAGACAACTGGAGGAAGGCCAAGACAACTGGAGCAAGCCCATGACAACTGGAGCAAGCCGCAGACAACTGGAGCAAGTCCAAGAAAGTGGAGCAAGTCTAAGACAACTTGAGCAAGCCAATGACAACTGGAGCAGACATATACACTTGGAGCAAAGCCAATACAATTGGAGCAAGGCCTAGACAACTTGAGCAAGCCTGATACAACCGGACCAAGGCCAAGACAACTGGAGCAAGCACGAGACAACTGGAGCAAGCCCAAGACAACTAGGCCATGCCCAAGACAACTGGAGCAAGGCTAGGAGAGCTTGAGCAAAGCCAGGACAACTAGAGCAAAGCCAAGACAAGTGAGGCACGCCCAATACATCTGGAGCAAGTCAAACACAATTAGGGAAAGGCCAAGACAGATGGAGCAAGCCCAATACTACTGGAGCAAGGCCAAGACATCTGGAGCTAGCCAAAGACAAGAAGAGCAAGCCCAGGACAACTGGGGCAAGCCCAAGACAACTCGAGTAAGCGTACGACAATTCGAACAAAACCAAGAAACCTGGAACAAGCCCAAGACAACAAGAGAAACTCCAAGAAAACTGGAGCAAGCCCAAGAAAACTGGAGCAAGGCCAATACAACTGGAGCACGTCCAAGACACTTGGAGCAAGCCAAAACCAGCTGGAGCAAGGCAAAGACAATTAGAGCAAGCCCATGACAATTGGAGCAAGCCCAGGGAAACTGGAGCAAGCGCAAGATAACCTGGGTAAGGCCAATAAAACTGAACCAAGCCCATGACAACAGGAGCAAGTCCAAGACAGCTGGAGCAGGCCAAAGGCAACTGGAGCAGGGCCAAGACTGTTGTAGCAAGGCCAAGACACCTAGAGCAAGCCCAATACAACTGGAGCAATACTAAGACAACTGGAGCAAGTCCAAGGGTGCTATTGCAAGTCCAAGACAACTAGAGCAAGGCCAAGACAATGGAGGAAACCCACAAGCACTAGAGCAAGCCAAAGATAACTCGGGCAAGCCCAAGAAAACGGGAGAAAGCTTGATACAACAAGAACAAGGCCAAGATAACTGGAGCAAGCCCAAGATAACTCAAGCAAGCTTAACACGACTTGAGGAAGGCCAAGACAACTGGAGGAAGCCCAAGACACATGGAGCAAGTCCAAAACAACTGGCGCAAGGCTAATACAACTGGAGCAATGCCAAGAAGGCTCGAGAAAGCCCAAGACAACTGGAGCAAGAACAAGAAAACTGGAACGAGCCCAAGAAAACTAGAGCAAGGCCAAGAAAACTAGAGCAAGCCCTATACAATTGTAGCCAGCCTAAGACAACTACAGCAGGCCCAAGACAACAATAGCAAGGACAAGACAACTGGAGTAAGCCCAAGACAACAGGAGAACGCCCAAGAAAACTGGAGCAAGGCAAGGAAAACTGAGGCAAAGCCAAGACCACTGGAGTAAGGCAAATAAAACTAGAGCACGGCCAATACAACTAGAGCAAGCCCAAGACAATTGAAGCAAGGCCAAGAAAACTTGAGCAAGCCCAAGACAACTGGAGCAAGCGCAAGACAACTGGAACAAGCCCAAAGCAACTGGAGCAAGCCTAAGACAACTGGAGACAGGCCAAGACAATTGGAGCAAGCCCAAGACAGCTGGGACAAGCAGAAGGCAACTGGAGCAAGTCCAAGAAAACTGAAGGAAGGCCAAGACAACTGGAGCAATCCTAAGACACCTGGAGCAAGCCCAAATCAACTGGAGCAAGTCCAAGGCAACTTGAGCAATGCTAAGAGAACTCGAGCAAGCCCAAGACACCTATAGAAAGCCTAAGACAACTGGAGCAAGTCCAAAATAAATGGAGCAAGGCCAAGACAACTAGAGAAAGCCCAATTCATTTGGAGCAAGGCAAAGACAGCTGGAGCAAGTCCAAGACAACTGGAGCAGGGTCAAGACTACTCGAGCAAGCCCAAGACATTTAGAACAAGCCCTACAAAACTGGGGCAAGCCCATTAAAACTGGAAAAGGACGAAGACAAATGGAGGAAGGCCAAGACAACTAGAGCAAGCTCAAGACAATAGAAGCAAGCCCCAGACAATTGGAGCAAGTCCAAGACAGCAGGAGCAAGGCTAAGAAAACTGGAGCAATCCAAAGAGAACAGGAGCAAGCCAAAGGTAACTTGAGCTAAGCTAAGACATTTGGAGCAAGCCCAAGACAAGTGGTACAAACCCTGATACAACTGGAGCAACGCCAAGACAACTAGAGCAAGCCCAAGACAACTGGAGCAAGTCGAAGACAACATGACCAAGCCCCAGAGAAGAGGAGCAAGCCCAAGACAAGTGGGGCAAGCCCAAGACAACTGGAGCAAGCCTAAGAAAACTAGAACAAGGCTAAGAAACCTGGAGCAAGCCCAAAACAACTAAAGCAAACCCAAGACAACTAGAGCAAGCCCAAGAAAACTGGACCAAGGTTAAGACAACTGGGGGAAGCCCAAAACAACCAGAGCAAGTCCAAGAAAAATGGAGCAAGGCCATTACAAGGATTATGTCTAGTTCTCTTGGCCTTGCTCAAGTCGTATTGTGCTTGCTCCAGTTGTCTTCGGATAACTCCAGTTGTCTTGGGCTTGCTCCACATGTCTTGGACTCGCTCCAGTTGTCTTAGGCTTGCTCGAGCCATCTTGGGCTTGCCTCAGTTGTCTTGGGCTTGCTCCAGTTGTCTTAAGCTTCCTCCCGTTGTCTTGGACTTACTCCAGTTCTCTTGGGGTTGCTTGAGCTGTCTTGGCCTTGCTCCAGCTGTTTTGGCCTTGCTCCAACGGTATTGGCCTTGCTCTAGCTCTATTGGCCTTGCTCTAGTTGTCTTGGGCCTGCTCCTATTGTCTTCGACTTGCTCCAGCTGTCTTAGCCTTGCTCCAGTTGTCTTGGACTTCCTCCGGTTGTCGTGGGCCTGCTCTAGTTATCTTCGGCTTGTTCCAGTTGTCTAGGGCTTGCTCCAATTTTCTTGGCCTCGCTGGAGTTGTATTGGCTTTGCTCCAGTTGTCGTGGGCTGGCTCCAGTTCTCTTCGGCTTGCCTCGATATTCAGGGCCTTGCTCTAGCTGTCTCGGCTTTGCTTGAGTTGTCTTGGGCTTGCTCCAGTTGGCTTGAGCTTTCTCCTATTGTCTTGGCCTTGCTCCAGTCGTCTTGGGCTTGCTTCATTTGTCTCGGCCTTGCTCCATTTGTCTTGGCCTTGCTCCAATTGTGTTGGACTTGCTCTAGTTGTTTTGGGCTTGTTCGAGCTGTCTTGGACTTGCTCCAGTTGTCTGGGGCTTGGTCCAGTTGTCTTGGGCTTGCCCGAGTTGTCTTGAGCTTGCTCTAGTTGTCTTGGGTTTCCTTGATTTGTCTTGGCCTTGCTCCAGTTGTCTTGGGCCTGTTACAGCTGTCTTGGCCTTGCTCCAGTTGTCTTAGCCTTGCTCTAGTTGTCTTGGCCTTGCACGAGTTGTCTTCGCTTTGCTCCATTTGTCTTTGGCCTGCTCCAGTTGTCTTGGGCTTGCTCAAGTTTTCTTGGCCTTGCTCCATCTGTCTAGGCCCTGCTTTAGTTGTCTTTGGCCTGCTCCATTTGTCTTTGGTTTGCTCTAGCTGTCTTGGGCTTGCTCCAATTATCTTGGCCTTGCTCCAGTTGTCTTTGCCTTACTCGAGTCGACATGTGCTTGCTTCAGTTGTTTTGGGCTTGCTCCAATTATTTTGGCCTTGCTCTTGTTGTCTTGTACTTGCTTCAGTTGTCTTGGGCTTGACCCAGTTGCCTTGGGCTTGCTCCAGTTGTCTTGGTCTTGCTCCAGGTACCTTCGCTTTGCTCCAGGTGTTTTAGGCTCGCTTCAAGTGTATTGGGCTTGCTCCAGTTGTCTAAGACTTGCTCCAACTTTCTTGGTTTGCCCCAGTTGCTTTGGGCTCGCTCCACTTGTCTTGGGCTTGCTCCAGGTTTCTTGGACTTGTTCCAGTTCTCTGAGGCTTGCACCAGTTGTCTTCGGCTTGCCCCTCTTGTCTTGGTCTTGCTCGAATTTTCTTTGGCTTGCTCTAGTTTTCTTGGCCTTGCTCCAGTAGTCTGGGGCTTTCTCCATCTGTCTTGGCCTTGCCCTAGTTGTCCTTGGCTTGCTCCTGTTGTCTTGGGCTTGCGTCACTTGTCTTGGGCTTGCTCCAGTTGTCTTGGCCTTGCTCCAGATGTTTTGGGCTTCCTCTAGTTGTCTTGGGCTTGGTCCTGTTGTCTTGGGCTTGCTCTAGTTCTATTGGGCTTCCTCAAGTTTTCTTGGGCTTGCTCCATTTCTCTTTGCCTTGCTCCAATTATCTGGGGCTTGCACAGTTGTCTTGTGCTTGCTCCAGTTGTCTTGGCCATCCTCCAGTTGTCTTTGGCTTGCACCAGCTGTCTTGGGCTTGCCCACGGTTTTTGGGCTTGCTCTAGTTGTCTTGGGCTTGCTCGAGTTGTCTTGGCCCTGTTTCATTTGTCTTCGGCTTGCTCCAGTTTTCTTGGCCTTGCTCCAGTTTTCTTGGCCTTGCTCTTGTTGTCTTGGCCTTGCTCCAGTTATCTTGGCCTTGCTCCAGTTGTCTTTGGCCTGCTCTAGTTGTCTTGGGCTAGCTCCTGTTGTCTTGGGCTTGCTCCAGTTTCCTTGGCCTTGATCCAGTTGTCTTGGTTTTGCTCCAATAAAATTGGGCTTGCTCCAGTTATCTTGGGCTTGCTCCTGTTGTCTTGGCCTTGCTCCAAGTGTCTTGGACTTGTACCAGTTGTCTCGATCTTTCTCCACTTGTCTTGGGCTTGCACCAGTTGTCTTGGTCTTGCACTCATTGTCTTATCCTTGCTACTAGTGTTTTGGGTTTTCGCGAGGTGTCTTGGGCGTGCTCCAAATGTCTTGGCCTTGATGCGGTTTTCCCGGCCTTGATCCTGTTTTTTGGGCATGCCCCAGCTGTCTTTGGCTTGGTCACGTTGTTTTGGGTTTGCTCCAGTTGTCTTGTCCTTGCTCAGGTTGTATTGGGTTTGCTCTAGTTGTCTTTCCCTTTCTCCAATTGTGTTGACCTTGCTCTAGTTGTCTTGGCCTTGCTCCAGCTGTCTTCCCCTTGCTCCAGTTGTCTTGGCCTTGCTTTAGATGTCTTGGGCTTGCTCCAGTTGTCTTGGACTTGGTCCACTTGTCTTGCTCTTGCTTCAGTTGTGTTGGGCTTGATCCACTTGTATTGGCCTTGCTCCAGTTATCCCGGGCTTTCTTGAGGTGTCTTGGGCTTGCTCCAGTTATCTTGGCCTTGCTCCAGTTGTCTTGGACTTCCTCCAGTTTTCTTGGAATGGCTTCACTTGATATGGGCTCGATCCAATTGTCTTGGTCTTGCTTCATTTGTCTTGGCCTTGTTCTTGTTGTATCAGGCTTGCTCTAGCTGTCTTCGGCTTGCCCCAGTTGTCTTGCAATTGCTCAAGTTGTCTTGCGCTTTCTCGATTTGTCTTGGTCTTGTACCAGTTCTCATTCCCTTGCTGAAACTGTCTTAGCCTTACTTCAGTTGTCTTGGCCTTGCTCCAGTTGTCTTGGCCTTGCTCCATTTGTCTTGAGCCTGCTCCAGTTATTTTGGGCTTGCTCCAGTTGGCTTGGCCTTGCTCAAGTTGTCTTGGCCCTGCAGCTGTTGTCTCCGACATGCTCCAATTTTCTTGGACTTGCTCCAGTTGTCTTGGACTTGCTCCAGTATACCTGGTCTTTCTCCAGTTGTTTTGGCCTTGCTCCAGTTGTGTTAGGCTTGCTCCAGTTGTCTTGGGCTTTCTCCAGTTGTGTTGGCCTTACTCTAGTTGTCTTGGAATTGCTTCATTTGACTTTGCCTTGCTCCACTTTACTTGGGCTTGCACCAGTTGTCTTGGGCTTGCTCCAGGTTTCTTGGCCTAGCTCCAGTTGTCTTCGGCTTGCTCCTGTTGTCTTGGGCTTATCGCAGTTGACTTAGGCTTGCTCCAGTTGTCTTGGTCTTGCTCCAGTTGTCTTGGCCCTGCCTCAGTATTCTTGGACTTGCTCCATCTGCATTGGCCTTGCCCTAGTTGTCTTGGCCTTGCTCTAGTTGTCTTGGCCTTGCTTCAGTTGTCTTGGGCTTGGTCCAGTTGTCTTGGGCTTGGTCCAGTTGTATTGGGCTTGCTCCACTTGGCTTGGCCTTAATCTAGATGTCTTGTCCCTGCTTCAAGTTTCTTCAACATGGTTCAGTTATCTTGGGCTTGCTCCAGTTGTCTTTGCCTTACTACAGTTATCAGGGGCTTGCACAGTTGGCTTGTGCTTGCTCTAGCTGTCTTGGCCTTCCTCCAGTTGTCTTTGGCTTGCACCACTTGTCTTGGGCTTGCCCAGGTTTTTTTGGGCTTGCTCTGGTTTCTTGGGCTTGCTTAAGTTGTCTTGGCTGTGCTTCATTTGTCTTGGGCCTGCTCCAGCTGTCTTGGCCTTGCTCCAGTTGTCTTGGCCTTGCTCTTGCTGTCTAGGCCTTTCTCCAGTTGTCTTGGCCTTGCTCAAGTTATCTTTGGCCTGCTCTAGTTGTCTTGGGCTAACTCCAGTTGTCTTGGGCTTGCTCCAGTTTCATTGGCCTTGCTCCAGGTGTCTTGGACTTGTTCCACTTTTCTTGGGCTTGCTCAAGTTTTCTTGGGCTTGCATCAGTTGTCTTGGTCTTGCTCCAGTTGTCTTCGTCTTTCTACCGGTGTTTTGGGTTTGCTCCAGGTGTCTTGGGCTTGCTCCATTTGTCTTGGCCTTGCTCCAGTTTTCTTGGCCTCGACCCAGTTGACTTGGGCTTGTTCCAGTTGTCCTGGGCTTGCTCCAGTTTTCTTGTCCTTGGTCCGGTTGTCTTATGCTTGATCCAGTTTTCATGGGTTTTCCCCAGCTGACTTGGGCTTGCTCACGTTGTATTGGGCTTGCTCCATCTGTCTTTGACTTTCTCCAATTGTCTTGGCCTTGCTCCAGTTGTATTGGCCTTACTCTAGTTGTCTTCGCCTTGCTCAAGTTTTCTTGGCCTTACTTTAGATGGCTTAGGCTTGCTCCAGTTGTCTTGGGCTTGGTCCAGTTGTCTTGCGCTTGCTTCAGTTTTTTTGGGCTTGCTCCAGTTGTTTTGGCTTTGTTCCAGGCATCTCAAGCTTTCTGGAGTTGTGTTGGGCTTGCTCCAGTTGTCTTGGCCTTGCTCCAGTTGTCTTGGACTTGCTCTAGTTGTCTTGGGATAGCTTCAATTGTTATGGGCTTGCTCCAATTGCCTTAGCCTTCCTCCAATTGTCTTGGCCTTGCTCGAGTTGTATCAGGCTTGCTCCAGTTGTCTTTGGCTTGCTTCAGTTGTCTTGCGATTGCTGTGGTTGTCTTGAGCCTCCTCGATTTGTCTTGGTCTTGATCCAGTTCTCTTTCCCTTGCTATAACTGTCTTGGCCTTACTCCAGTTGTCTTGGCCTTGATCCAGTTGTCTTGGCCTTGCTCCAGTTGTCTTGGGCTTGCTCCAGTTGTCTTGGGCTTGCTCCAGTTGGCTTGGCCTCGCTCTAGTTGTCTTGGCCCTGCTGCAGTTGTCTCCGACATGCTCCAGTTTCCTTGGGCTTGCTCCAGCCGTGTTGGGCTTGCTTAAGTATTCTTGGCTTTGCTCCAGTTGTTTTGGCCTTGCTGTAGTTGTCTTTGGCTTGCTGCAGTTGTCTTGGGCTTTCACTTGCTGTCCTGGCCTTGCTTTCGCTATCTTGGAATTACTTCATTTGTCTTTGGCTTGCTCCAGTTGTCTTGGGCTTGCTCTAGTTTTCTTGGTCTTGCTCAAGTTGTCTTGGGCTTGCTCCAGTTGTTTTTGGCTTGCTCCAAGTGTCTTGGGCTTGATCCACTTGTCTTGGCCTTGCTTCACTTTGCTTGGGCTTGCTCCAGTTGTCTTGGGCTTGCTCCAGTTGTCTTGGGTTTGCTCCAGGTTTCTTGGCTTTGCTCCAGTTGTCTTCGTCTTGCTTCAGTTGCCTTTGGCTTATCGCAGTTGTCTTAGGCTTGCGCCAGTTGTCTTGGTCTTGCTCTAGTTGTCTTGGCCTTGCTCCATTAGTCTTGGGCTTGCTCCATCTGTCTTGGCCTTGCCCTAGTTGTCTTGCCCTTGCTCCAGTTGTCTTGGCCTTGCTCCAGTTGTCTTGGCCTTGCTTACGCTGTCTTGGGCTTTCTCCAGCTATCTTGGGCTTTCTCCAATAGTCTTGGATTTGCTGCTTTTGTCTTTGGCTTACTCTAATTATATTGGCCCTGCTCGAGTTCTCTTTGGCTTGGTCCAGTTGTTTTGGTCTTGCTCCAGTTGTCTTGGCCTTGCTCTAGTTGTCTTGGACCTCCTCTAGTTCTCTTGGGCTTGCTCCAATTGTCTTTGGCCTGGTCTACTTGTCTTGGGCTTGCTCCATTTATGTTGGGCTTGCTCCATCTTTCTTGGGCTTGCTCCAGTTGTCTTGGGCTTGCTCCAGTGCTATTAGGCGTGCTCTAGATGTCTTGGCCTTCCTCCAATTATCTTTGGCTTGCTCCAGTTGTAGTTGGCTTGCTCCAGTTGTCTTTGCCTTGCTCGAGCTGTCCTAGACTTGCTCCAGTTGTCTAGGGTTTGCTCCAGCTGACTTGGGCTTGCTCTAGTTGTCTTGGGCTTGCTCCAGTTTTTCTTGGCCTTGCTCTAGTTGTCCTGGCCTTGCTCCAGCTGTTTTGGGATTGCTCCAGGTATCGTGGGCTTGCTCCAGTTCTCTTGGCCTTGCTCCAGTTCTATTGGGCTTGTTCTTGTTGTCTTGGGCTTGCTCTAGTTGTCTTGGGCTTGATCCAGTTGTCTTGGCCTTGTTATATATTTGTCATTTTACATGATCGTCATTTTACATATTTATCATTTAACATATTTGTCTTCTTATATACGTTTCATTTCCAATACTTGTCAATACATATTTATCATTTCATATATTTTTCATTTGTTACAATTTTCATTTTACATGTTTTTCACTTTATGCAATTGTCGTTTTAAATACTCGTTATTTTATACATTTTCATTTCAAAATGTTTTCAGTTTATTTATCTTTCGTCTCATATATCTCTGATTTTTTATCTGTCATTTGCAATATCTATCATTTTATGTATTTTCTTCTGCATAGTTGACATCATATGTGTTTTGCATCTTATAAAAATTTCACTCTATAAATTGACCATGTTAGATAATTATGATCTTCCATATATGTCATTTTATATGTTTTTCGTTTTACAGTTTTGCAAATTTACATACCTGTCATTTTACATATCAGGCATTCTGAACATTTTTTATCTTAGATATTTGTCTGTTACAATATTTGTCATTTTACATATTTTCCATTTCACATATTTGTGATTTTAAATATTTTTCAGTTTCTATATGTGTCACAATACATATTTGTCGTTCTCCATAATTGTCATTCCAAATATCTGGCATTTAACACATTTTCCATTTATGTATTTTTAATTTTACATACTTGTCATTCACACATTTTTTATGCTATATATTTGTCGTTTTATATAATTTTAATTTTAAGTGTTTTCTATTTACATATTAGTCATCTTATACATATTTCATTAAATATGCGTGTCATCCTATATCTTTTTCATTCCACATATTTGTCATATTGCATATCCATCATTTTATACATTTTGCATTTTACATATTTATCATTGAAAATATTTTGCTTCAAATTCTAGTTATCTTAAATGTTTTTACTTTTACATATTTGTCACTTTATATGATTTTTATGTCAGAGATTTGGTACTTTTACATATTTGGAATTTTTCATGCTTGTCACCTTTTAAAAATTCATTTTACATGGTTTTCATGTGAAATATCTGTCACTTCTTATTGTTGTCATTTCATATACTAGTCGATTTACATACTTGTCATTTTTCATATTAGTCAAAATACATATTTTCTATTTTATCCATGTGTCATTCTACATTATTTTCATGTAACATTTTTTTATGTTTTGATTTTGCTTCTTTTTTCATTTTACATGTTTGTCATTTTACATACTTTTCATCTTATATATTTTTGTCATTTTACATATTTCTTCTTTTTATATTTGTCATTTGACTTATTTGTCATTTTTTGTACCTGTCATATTATATGTTTGTTGTTTTATACATCTTACATGTTATTTATCTGCATCTTGTATATTTGTCATTCTATAAATTTTCATTTTATATATTCATCATTTGATTTATTTATTTATCTTACATAATTTTCATTTGATGTATTTGTCATTTTACATATTTTCCACTCTATGAATTATTCATGTTACATAGTTGTCATTTTACTTATTTGTAATGACAAATACGTCCTTCATTTAACATATTTGTGAAATGAACAATACATAATGTAAATACAAAAAATATTCAAAAAGAACAGTGTGAAACTTTTCAATATATAACAAGAGACATTTGTAGAGTTACAAATGAGTAAAATGACAAACGTATCAATTGAAAAATATGTATTCCAAGCATATATCACCGTTAAAGTAGTAAATATTGCTCTGACTACTCCTATTAGCTAGCCTATATTAGTCTGACTCCCTGACTGTCATGACATGTCATACTAGTTTCTTTCAAGACGTAGGCCTTGCTGCGCTGCTCTGTCTGGGTCGCATTAGATATTTGCAAATGTGAGACCTATGCACCCCTTATGTGGTTCGCCACACTCTGTGGCAAACCGCAAGCTGAGGAGCGAGCGCGACCCGATAGGGGTCATGCTTGCTCCCCCGCAATGCTCATTCTTTTCAGAAAACGTTATCGATCCTCATCTCAATCTCCTCTTGCGCCTAAGTGTTGAAATCTCGATAACCCCCTTACAGGCTCTTGAGAGCGATTCCCCCCTCACAAGTCCCGAGAGCCCCTCTCCGTCACAGCTCTCGAGAGGGACAGCTAGCCCCGCGGCTAACTCTTGGCTCCACCCGCCTCCCACCTCCTCCACTCTCCTCCATCCTCTCTCCCTCCGCCTCACCCTGTCCTATTCAACATTACATCAAGCCCTTGATCGGGCCTGTGTTCTCCCGCCATTTCCGCTTATGCGTCCGCTTCCACCGTAGCCGCCGCCGTTGTCCGTTGCTGTTGCCACCTCCACCGCCTCTTCCACCGCCACCCCTCTGCTATGGCCGTCTGGCCACGCTGCTTCCTCTGCTGTTGTGGTTCTTTGCCAATGTCTTCCCGTGCTCCTTGCTCTCGCCGTGCCAACGTTAGCACGCTTCGGGCGTCACACGCCCCTCTCCGCCAGATCTGCCCCTTTCGAGTCGTTGTCGTTCCAACCCCCCGCCCCCGCTCGTCCCAACCCCTCTTGCCTCCCCTGCACTGGCGCCGTTCCTGCTCTTCTTTGTTGTTGCTCCGTTTTGTCCGTTCGTCTTTTCTTCCCTTTCTGCTCATCTCCTCCCACTAACCCCGTGCTTGTCCCATTTCTCTCACGTGTAGGTTTGTTTCCCCCCTTTCCGCCCCTGCTCGTTCCTCCGCCCGGCCTTTGGCCCCTTGGCTCTGCCCCCGGCGCATGGCTCTCCGCTTCGTGGCTTCTTGGCTCCCAGCCCTAGTTGTAGTTGCTAGGTTCAGTGCTCGGGGCTCTAGGCCTTGGTCTTTGACTCTAGGCCGTATAGCCTTTATGCTCTGGGCTCTAGGTCCCCCGGACTTTGACCTCTGAACTTTGGGCTTTGCCCCCCCCCCTTCCCCGCTGTCTCTTTCCTGATTGGCTCACTAAACCCGGGGCTGTGTACCCCGTCAAATGGCCTGTTGGCCTTTGTGGCCGTGTGGCCCCGCCCTTCCGGCGTTCTAGGACCCCCCCCCTTGGGTCTCGTCCCGGCCTGCTCCTTGTCTTTTTTCTTTCTCCCTCTCTATGCCCTCTCTCCTCTCTCTCTCTCTCCGCTCTCCCTCCCTCCATCCCACTGCTCTCTCTCTCTATTCCCTCTCTATCTCTCTGCTCTGTCCCTCTCTCTCACTCCTCCCTCTCTCTCCTTGCCCTCGCTCTCTGCTTTCTCTCTTACATTTGCTCTCTCCCCCCCCCCTCTCTTCTCTCCTCTCTATCTTCTCTCTCTGCTTCATCCTCTCACCCCTCTCTCTCTCTCTCCATCTATCTATATTCTCTCCCACTCTCTCTCCACTCTCCATCTCTCCCTCCCTGTGCTATCTCTCTCTGTCTTTCTCTCTCTCTCTCCTTCCCCTCACTCTCTGCTTCCTTTGCTCTCTCTGCTCTCTGCCCCCCGTATATGACCATCACCTCAACCCTAAAAGTGTGTATTGACAAGTGTATTGCGAAGTGAACATATTAGTGAACGTGGACTTGTAACAAAAACTAGTACATAGTACATGTAATCAATGATAAGTAACACCTCATGTAAGGAATGTATGTCTGGATTCATGTGATATGAATTGATGTTAATGATTTTTCAATAATGTTTGCACACAATAATACACTTTTTGATACACCAATTGTCGAGTGTATGAATTTAGGGTGATTAACCGTAACTCCTGCCCCCCATCGCTTCTTTCCTCTCTCTCGTCTCTCTCTGCTTCCTCCTCTCACCCCTCTCTCGCTCTCTCTCTCTCTCTCTCTGTTCTCACCCAATCGCTATCCACTCTCCCTCTCTCCCTCCCTGTTCTACCTCTCTCACTATCTCTCTCTCTCCCTCTCTCCTTCCCCTTGCTCTGTACTTTATCTCCTCTATCTGCTCTCTGCCCCCCTCTCTTATCTCCCATCTCTCTTCTCTCTCTGATTCCTCCTCTCACCCCTCTCTCTCTCTCTCCCTCTCTCTCTATTCTCCCCAAATCTCTCTCCACTCTTCCTCTATCCCTCCATGTACTATCTCCCTCTCTCTCTCTCTCTCCTTATCTCTCTCTCCCTCTCTACCTTGTCCCTCTCTCTCCCTCTCTCTCACTCCTCTCACTCCTCTCTCCCTCTGTCCACCTCTCCCTCTCCCTTCCTCTGCTCTATCCCTCTCTCTCTTTATCTGCTCTTTCTATTTCCCTGCTCTCTCTCTCTATCCGCTCTTTCCCTCTCTCTCACTCATCTCTATCTCTCTCTCTTCTCTTTCTCCACTCGCCATCTCACCCTCCCTCCTGAACACTCTCTCCTTCTCCCCCCTCCCCCTTCCCTCTCTCTCCCTCTCTCTGCTCTCTCTCCCCTCTCTCTTCTCTCTCTCTCTATATCCCTCTCTCTCTGCTCTCTCTCTCCTCTTCTCCAACCCTCAGCTCTCACTCCCTCTCTCTCACCTCTCTCTCACCCTCTCTCTCTGTGCTCTCTAGTCTCTCTCCCCCTACGTTCTCTCTATCTCTCTCTCTCTGCTCTCTCTATCTATCTATCCCTCCAACCCCTGCTCTCTCCTTTCCCCTCTTTGCCCTCTCTGCCCTCCTCTCTATTCCTTTGCTCTCCCTCTCCCCCTCCTTCCTTTCCTGTCCTCACTCTCCACTCTCTCTTCTCTCTTTGCTCTCTCTCTAGCCTCTCTGCTCTCTCTACCCCCTCTCTCTCTCCACCCTCTTCTCTCCCTTGCCGCCCTCCTTGGTCTCACTCCTCTCTCTTTCTCTTCCCCCCTCCCACTCTCTGTTCTCTCTCTCTCTCTCTCTCTCCCCTACTCTCTCTCTCCTTCTGTCCACCCTCTGCCCTCCCCCCATGTTCTCTCTATCCTTTCTCCTCTTTATCTCCACTCTCCCTCTCTGTGTCCCTCTCATCTCCCTGCCCCTCCCCCATTCTCTCTTCTCCCTCTCTCTTTCTCCCTTTCTGCTGCCCCTTCTCCCTCTGTCCTCCATTCTCTTCCTCTCTCTCCCTCTCTCTCTCCATCCCTCTCTTCCTCTCTTTCTCTGTCTCCTTCTCTACTTCTCTCTCTCTCTCTCTCTCTTCATCTCTCTCTTCCCTTCTCTCTCTCTCTTCCTCTCTCTCTATCTCTCTCCTTACCTTCCTCCCTGTCTCTACCTCCCGCCCTCTCTCTCTCTCCCTCCCACTCTCTCTCTCTCTTTCTCTCTCTCTCTCTGTCTCTCTCTCTTTCTCTCTTCCCCTATCTCTATCNTCTATCACTCCCCCCTTTCTTCCCTCCCTCCCATCCTCTCCTTTTTTTTTCTCGCTCTCTCTGCCTCTGTCTCTGTCTCCTCTCCTTCTCTCCCTCCCGTTCTTTCTCCTTCCCTCCTCTCTTTTCCGCCCGCCTGCTCTCTGCTCTCTCCCCAGTCCCTGCTCTCTCCTTTCCCCTTTATACACTCCCTGCCCTCCTCTCTCTCCCCTGCTCTCCCTCCCCCCTTCCCTCCGTACCTGCCTCTCTATCCACTCTCCCTACTCTCTCTGCTCTCTCTACCCTCTCTACTCTTTACCCTCTGTCTCTCTCTCCACCCTCAGCTCTCCCTCACCGCCCTCTTTGCTCTCTCAACCACTCTCTGTTCTCTCTCTCTCCCTCTCTCTCCTCTACTCTCTCTCTCCCCTCTATCTGCTCTCTCTTTTCCCCCTGCTGTCTCTCTCCTCTCCTCTCTCTATACTCCCCGCTGCTCTCTCTGTATTTCTCTTCTCTCTCACCTCTCTCTCTCTCTCTTTATCTCACTCCCTCTCTTTCTCCTCTTTCCCTTTATCTCTCTCTCCATATCTCTCTTCCTTTCTCTGTCTTGTTCTCATTTTTCTTCCTTCGCTTTCTCTCTTCATCTCTCCCCCGCCTTCTTCCTCTCCCTCCCACTCTCTCTCTCACTATCTCTTTCTCTCTCTCTCTCCCGCCCACTCTCTCCCTCCCACTCTCCATCTCTCTATCTATCCCTCTCTCAATCACTGTCTATATGTCTCTTTTCTCTCTTCCCCTTTCTCTCTCTGTGCTCTCTTGTGTCTCCCCCTCCCTCTTCTCTCTGCTCTCTCAGCCCTCTGTCCCCCTCTCTCCCCTCTCTGCCCATTCTTCCCCCTCTCCTTTGTCATCCCTCCCTCCTTATTCTCCCCGCTCTGTACATCCCTCTCTATCTCCCTTCTACTCCTCTCCCACCTCCTCCAATCTCTCCCTCTCTCTCCCACCATCTCCATCTCCCACTCTCTCTCTCTCGCTATTCTCTCTCTCCCCGCCTTCCTCCCTGCCTCTACCTCCCACCCTCTCTCTCTCCCTCCCTCCCTCTCTCTCACTATCTCTCTCTCACTCTCTCTCTCTCGCTATTCTCTCTCTCCCCGCCTTCCTCCCTGCCTCTACCTCCCACCCTCTCTCTCTCCCTCCCTCCCTCTCTCTCACTATCTCTCTCTCACTCTCTCTCTCTCTCTCCCTCTTTCTCTCTTCCCGTCCCTCTCTCTATGCTCTCTGCTATCTGCATCTCCCCCTTCTCTCTGCTCTCTTTGCTCTCTGTCCCCCCTCTCTTCCCTCTCTACCCACTCTGCTCTCTCTCTTCCTAGCTGTCCCTCTCTCTCCACTCTCCTTGCTCTATACCACTCTCTCTCTCCTAAAACCTAAACCCCAAATCCTTAATCATAAACTCTCTCTCTGCTCTCTGTTGCCTCCCTCTCCCTCTTCTCTCTGCTCTCTCTGCTCTCTGCCCCCCTATCTTCCCTCTCCGTCCATTGTGCCCCCTCTTCTTTAGCATCCGCCTTCTCTGTTCTCCCTGCTCTGTACCTCCCTCTCGATCTCCCTCCTACTCCTTTCCCATCTCCCTCTCCCTCTCTCTCTCTCTCTTCCACCATTTTGTCTCTCTCTCTCTCTCTATCCCTCTGTCCCCGTCTCCCTCCCCCTCTCCCCCCCGGTTCCATTCTCCCTCTCTCTCTCATTTTCCCTCTTCACATCTCCCTCTCTCTGTCTCTCTTACCCCCACTCTCCCCTCTCCTCTCCCCCTGCTCTCCCCTTCCTCTTTCGCTCTTACCCACCTCTCTCTTTCTCTCGTTCTTCCTCTCTCCTTACTCTTTTTCTCCCCTCCCTCTCTCTCTCTCTCCTTTTCCTCTCTCTCTTGCTCTCTCTCCCTCTCTCTCTTTTCCTCCTTATCCCCCCCCCTCTCGCTCCTCCCTACCCAAACCCCATCAATTCCCTCTTTTCTACCCTTCGTATTACCCTCTGGCATCCACCCGGGTTTGTTGCATCCTTGCCCTTCACACACCACGTCCCTTGGGTGTCCTTGTATCCTACCATCTCCTCTGGACTTCGTCTACATCTCACGATGAGCTCGTTCCTTTTCCCCCTTTTTCTTCCTTCTTCTTGACGCTTTCCTCCTTCTCCTCTACTTCCTTCTACTTTCTATGTGTCCTTTTCCCTTTGTCGTTTTCTTTTCCCGTTCTTTCCTTTCTGTCCATTTCCCTCTTTGCCTCTCCTTCCGTAACGCCCCGTGTGCGCCCACTTCCGCCTTGTGTATGTATCCCGTGCGGCTCGTCACCGCTCTTTTCTTCTTTTTCCTTTTCCATTTTTCCTCTCCCTTTCTGTCTCTTCACCTCTCTCTCCCTCTCAATCTCTCCCTCCACATTCTCTCCCCATCTCTCCTCCCTTTCCCTCTCGCCTGCTCTCTGCTCTCTCCCCAGCCCCTGCTCTCTCCTTTCCCCTTTTTGCACTCTCTACACCCCCTCTCTCTCCATCCGTTCTCTCTCTCTCTACTCTCTCTGCTCTTCCTCTCTTTCTCTCCAACCCTTACTCTCTCCTTTCCCCTCCCCCACTCTCTGTCCTCCTCGCTCTCCCTTTTCTCTCCCTCTCTTTCTCTCCAACCCCTGCTCTCTCCTTTCCCCTCTATGCACTCTCTACCCTCCTCTCTCTCCCGTTGCTCTCTCTCTCCCCCTCCACCTGACCTGCCTTCCCTCTCTATCCTTCTATCCACCCCTCGTCCTCTCTCTCCCGCTCTTTGCTCTATCTACTCTCTCTCCCCCCTCTCTCTATCTCGCCTCCTATCATTCTGTCCCCCTCTCTCTCCCTCTCTCTCTGTCCTTTTCTCCCTCTCTCTCTCTCCCCCCACTCTATTGTCAATGCGCCGGATAGGAACGGTCTAGAAAACGGGTCCCGACATGGGAGGCCGCCAACCGCTCTTGGTTTTGCAACCAAGATAACATATCACCCTCAAACGAGGGATCCACACTTTAGGTTTGTTTGGTTTGCAACCTCACGAAGTCCGCATGTTGGTCTTTAGTGTCTACCTTTGGTTGGACACTCTGTGAGGAGTCTCAAAGGCAAGAACTATAAATGGATGCATGCAAGGTACAGGCTTTTATACTTGCAGAGCTTTGCTAAAGCTTCTACTTGTAGTGGCTCCACTGGAGCCAACCTCAACCTACATTCCTACTTGGCGCGTCCTTAGACCGCCAAGTGTCATCCTAAAGGCAGGCTCTAGTAAGCTTCCTAGAAGCTTCCTGTCCTAGTTTTAGCCAGAAAGAAAATTGCGGCCGTTGCGGGGTTTGAACCCGGGACCTCTCGTTTGAGACTCCGGTGCCTAATCAACGAAGCCAAAAAGGTATGGCTCCCTTGATGAGGCACAAGGGACATACCCATTATGGGCAGTGCATTCCTGGCCCATTTCAGAACAGACCAAGGGGACATACTCCATATAGTAGTGCATGCCTTGTCTGTATGTGTAGCTAGCCAGCTAGGGAGTGGACAAGGTGCATACTATTTCAACAAATCTCTCCCTTGCACCTCTGACCATCTGTCCTTTGCTCGGCTTCATCAATGCCTTGGAGCTCACCCTTCCTTTGCCGCACTCCTCATGCCGAATCCAAGAATGCCTGCATAATGCAAGTCGCTGTCCAGCGGCTTGGTCATGTAGTCAGCAAGCATGCTCTGTTCCGCAGTGCTGCAATTCCACCACGTTCTTCATGACAAGGTCACGTGAGTAGTGGTAACGTATATCGATGTGCTTCGTTTGCCGGAATATGATCTCATCTTCAGCAATCGAGATGGCGCTCATGTTGTCCACGTGTACGATCGTGGCGTCCTTCTGTGGCACTGTCATTTTGCCAAACACGCTGCAGAGCCATTGAGTCTCCTTGCACACCTCAGACAAAGCAACGTACTCTGCCTCAGCCGTGGACACAGAAACACAGTCCTGCTTCCTGCTGGCCCATGAGATGGCAGCGCCATTCAAGATGCACACGTTTCTCGAGGTGGATTTTCTGTCGTCAATATTTCCTTCCCAGTCAGCGTCGGTGTAGCACTTCAGACGAAAGGGTTCTGTTCCTTCTTGGCCTCCAAGGACAAGGCCCATGTGACATGTCTTCAGTAGGTAGCGCAAGATGCGCTTGACTGCCTGCCAATGTTGTGGCCCAGGGTTGGCAATGAATCTGCTCACTTGTCCCACAGCATAGTAGATGTGTGGACGAGGCCCTACCATGGCGTACATGATGCTACCCACGGCGGACTGGTAGGGGATGGCTTGCATCTCCCTTTGTTCTGCTTTGTTGCTTGGTGACATGGAGGCCTTAAGCTTTGTGTCGGTCGTCATTGGGGTGCTGACAGGTTTGTAGTCTTTCATGTGGTAGCGCTTCAGCACCTCACCAATGTATTTGGTTTGGTTGAGTTCGATGGTGCCTGCTGCTCGGTTGCGATGGATGACAGTCCCGAGGTAGTACTCGAGAGGACCCATGTCCTTCATCTTGAACCTTTTGTTGAGGTCAGACTTGAGCCCATCCTGCAGCTCGACCAAAGATTAGCAGATGATCAGATCATCCACGTAGAGCGCAACCAGCATTAGCCCTTTCCCATCATCGCGCACGTACATGCTCGGGTCATTCTGGCAATGTGCAAAGGAGAGGCCGGTCATGAAACCGTCCATCTCTTTGTAACACATTCTTGGGGCCTGTTTCAGCCCGTATAGCGCTTTCACCAACTTGCACACTTTGCCCTCAGGAGCTTTGACTCCTTCGGGCACCTCCATCAGCACCTCCTCGTCAAGCTTCCCATAAAGGAAAGCTGTCCTGATGTCCACCTGGTGTATCTCCAAGTTCTTTGCAGCAGCAATGCCAAGGAGAGAGCGGATGGAGGCAAAGGTCACGACGGGCGCAAACGTCTCATCGTACTTGGAGCCTGGGCGTTGAGAGAACCCCTTAGCCACTACCCTTGCCTTGAACTTGTCGATGTTGCCGTCTTGCTTCTTCTTCACTCGTAGGACCCACTTGGATCCCACCACGTGGGCTTTGTCGGGTCTATCCACCAGCACCCACGTGCCGTTCTCGGCAATGGATGCGAGCTTGCTATCCACTGCCTCCTTCTACTTAGCCGCATCTGGGCCATTCATGGCCTCCGCCAAGGTGGATGGCTCTCTGTGAGTCATGCACGACCAGCTAAGGCCGGTCCAATCATCCTCATACCGCAAAGGTTCTCACTTTGGTCGCAAACTGCACCGGGGTAGTGGAGCCGCTTCTTGCTTTGGTGCTGGTGCTTCCACAGGTGGTGGTTTGTTGTCGACGTCGTCGTCACAAGAGTCGTTAGACTCCAACTCAGACTCGGAAGCCTCGGACGCCTCCGTATCCGCGTCCATGTCAGATGCTGCTTCATCCTCTGCAGCCACTCTCCCATTCCCACCACCTGCAGGCAAGGCGAGCTTGTTGTCGGGTGTTTGGTCTCCGGACTCAAGCAACACTATCCACTCTCCCGCTTTGGGAGTGAGGGTTGGGTCCAGTAGCTCTCCCTTTCCAAGGGTGCGTTCGTCAAACACGGCGTCACGGCTCCTCACGAGCTTGCCTGCTGCCTGGCCCCAAAGCCGATAGGCTTTGTGTGACGTGTCATACTGAACCATGATGCACTTCTTGGAGTGTGCGTTGAGCTTGCCTCCACCTTCTCCCGACTGGATCTTCACCCATGCCGTTGACCCAAACACCTTCAGATGAGATATGTTGGGTTTCTTTCCCGACCATGCTTCCTGTGGGGTATTCATCTGCTTGTCCTGCTCCTTTCCATGCATTTGCAAGGCGGTCGCTGGTGTGAGGTTCAAGAGGTAGCAAGTCGTTGTTGCTGCTTCATCCCAAAAGCAAGGTGGGAGCTTGGCGTTGAAGAGCATGCTTCGCACCATGCCGAGTAGGGTCTGGTTCATCCTCTCGGCAACGCCATTGCTTTGGGGGTTGTAAGGGGTAGTTTGCTCATGGCGGATGCCACGATACTTGAGCCAAGGCTTGCATGCCTTGTAATCACCCCCGTTGTCACTTCGGAGCGCCTTCAACTTCTTGGACTTTTGCCGCTCCGCCATGGCGACGAACTCGAGGAGCTTCTCCTTGACCTCTCCCTTCGTTTTGAGGAAGTAGATCCACAACTTGCGGCTGTGGTCATCAATGAAGGTCAGAAAGTACTTGCTTCCTCTGTTAGACGATGTGCGGAAGGGTCCACACACGTCACTGTGTATCTGTTCCAAGACGTGCTCCGCTCATTGACCTCCTCTCCTAAACAGCTTCTTCTTTGCCTTCGCTTGGAGGCATGGTTCACACAATGTACACCCTTCGCCATGCTTCATGGTGCACCCTTCCATTCTGCGGACTACCTCTTGCTCTTGTATATTTTGCAGCGTGCTGTTGGCCACGTGGCCAAATCGCCGGTGCCACAGCTAAGCATCAGTGTCATTGGTTGATGTGGCGGCCGCAGCGGTCGCCAATGGTGCATCGTTCGGCTCTGGTGCCACTGTCTTGGTGGCACATGCGAGTCCCTCATCCAACGCCTTGTTGACTTTGGTTTGAAGCGTAGAGGCCGTCGACTCTTGGAACTTGAAGCATGAGGTCGTCTTTGGTGTACAAAATCTGGATGTCCTCGTTTTTGAGGGCCATCGCTTCCTTGTTGGTGAACACCACTGTCATGTTGTTGTCGGTGATTTGTGAGACGGACAGCAAGTTGGCTGCGAAGGAGGGCATGTAAACCACCTTTTGAAGGTTAACTGCCTTCTCCGCACCATTCACGTTGAACGTGATCACCTTGTCCCCTTCGCCCATGGCTTGGACGATGCCACCGTTTGCACACTTGATGCGCATGACAGATCCGGTCATGGAGACAGATCCACCTTTCTCTTTTGATGAGTGGTGGTTGGTGCCCGAGTCAAGGGCGAATGCCATGGGCCTAAGGATTGCTGCGCCCTTCATGGGCAGCCCCCTAGCCATCATGTTGGTGAGCTCCTTCTTCTCCTTTCCACCTTTGTTCCTGCCTTCTCTCTTGGGACTACGACAGTCCCTAGCCCAGTGCCCATCCTTGCCATAGTTCTGACGGTTACGGGCTTCTTGGAACTCTTCCCGCCACCATTGCCTTTCCATCCACCACCACCGCTTCCGCTGTTGCCTTGACTTGAGCGAGAGCTTGCACTTTGTCCACTACGTTGCATGGACTCGTTGCGGACGGTTCAGCAATAGCCTTGTACGTCAGATCTGCCTCTTCCAACCGCCAAATACGGTGATCAAGGACCCCCAGCTTTCCGGCAGCGCCATTAGAAGGATCGTGGCACGCATGTTGGAGTCGAGATTCCATTCCATTTGCTGGACCTCTTGCAGCACGTTGTCGAACAGCTGCAAAAATGCGGGTATCGATTCTCCTTCGCTCACCCTCGTCGACATCAACCGTTGGAAGATGAAGAGTCGGTTTGCTAGGGTATTCAATTGATGCACACGTGCGAGTTTTGCGTAGGCCACGGAAGCCAACGTGCATTCTGTGATGTGGGAGTGTTGAGTCTCGTTGATGGACGTCACAAGAAGGGCGAGAGCCATGTTGTTCTTCATCGTCCATGCTGCAAGGTCAGCCACATGCGTCATCACGGTCGCATCGGCAGGTGCTATCTCGGTCCCTTTTAGGATGTCGAGGTAGCCACGCACGTTCATGACAATCTCAAACTGCCATTTCCACAAGGGAAAACATGTCCCCGTGAATTTGGAAATACCCGCATCAAGGCGGGCTGGTGTCGGATCCGCCATTTCTTGCGGTTGCTCGTCTTTTCTGCTTCGCTACTACTCTGCTTCGTTGAGGCGGATGAGGCTGATGAGGCTGCTGACTGCGACCGTTGTCAAAGGTATAGTTGGTTCTGTTGCATACCCCTCCCGCCGATGATCGCCTAAGGCGATGGTGCCGTCATGAGAGAACGGACTCGGGGTCGTACCACCTTCTAAAAAGGGATAGAGCTTAATCCCGTAGGGGCTCGAGGGTCTTTTCCAACATGGACAGAGCGATTCCTCATCCCCTAGTCCGCCACGTGCACGCACCCTACCTGAAGAAGCCAATGGAGCTGATGGAGCAGATGGAGCCGTCTGATAATCGTGTCCCTGTTCTACCAGTGCGCCCTGCAAGACCACGTGCTAGTCGGCCTTGGAAGCGTGCCTTAGAACCAGAAGTGTGGGCCCATAACCCTTTGCCAATGCGCCGAATAGCAACGGTATAGAAAACGGGTCCCGACATGGGAGGATGCCAACCGCTCTTGGTATTGCAACCAAGATAACATATCACCCTCAAACGAGGGATCCACACTTTAGGTTTGTTTGGTTTGCAACCTCACGAAGTCCGCATGTTGGTCTTTAGTGTCTACCTTTGGTTGGACACTCTGTGAGGAGTCTCAAAGGCAAGGACTTTAAATGGATGCATGCAAGATACAGGCTCTTATACTTGCAGAGCTTTGCTAAAGCTTCTGTTTGTAGTGGCTCCACTGGAGCCAACCTCAACCTACANGTCCCGACATGGGAGGATGCCAACCGCTCTTGGTATTGCAACCAAGATAACATATCACCCTCAAACGAGGGATCCACACTTTAGGTTTGTTTGGTTTGCAACCTCACGAAGTCCGCATGTTGGTCTTTAGTGTCTACCTTTGGTTGGACACTCTGTGAGGAGTCTCAAAGGCAAGGACTTTAAATGGATGCATGCAAGATACAGGCTCTTATACTTGCAGAGCTTTGCTAAAGCTTCTGTTTGTAGTGGCTCCACTGGAGCCAACCTCAACCTATATTCCTACTTGGCGCGTCCTTAGACCGCCAAGTATCATCCTCAAGGCAGGCTCTAGTAAGCTTCCTAGAAGCTTCCTGTCCCACTTTTGGCCACAAAGAAAATTGCGGCCGTCGCGGGTTTTGAACCCGCGTCCTCTGGGTTGAGACTCTGGTGCCTGATCAACCAAGCCAAAAAGGTATGGTTCCTATGATGAGGCACAGGGGACATACCGATTATGGACAGTGCATTCGTGGCCCATCTCAGAATAGACCAAGGGGACATACTCCATAGAGCAGTGCATGCCTTGTTAATATGTGTAGCTAGCCAGCTAGGCAGTGGACAAGGTGCATACCATTTCAACATCTCTCTCTCTCTCCCTTTCTCCACGCTCTACACTCCCCCCTGTTCTCTCTATGCTTTCTCCTCTCTCCCCGCTCTCCCTCTCTGTCTCCCTCTGCTCTCCCTGTCCCCTCCTCCCTTCTCTCTACTCTCGCTCTCTTTCTGTGCTGTCCCTTCTCCCTCTTTCCTCCCTTCTCTTTCGCTCTCTATCTCTCTCTCTCTATTTATCCCACTATCTACCTCTCCCTCTCTTCATCTCTCTCGTCCCTCTCTCTCTCTCTATCTCTCTTTCTTTCTCTCTCTTTGTCTCTCTCACTACCTTCTCCCTCTCTCTACCTCCCGCCCTCTCTCTCCCCCCCCCAACTCACCCATCCCCTCCCCGGTTATCCACCCCCCCTCTCCCTATCCGCTTCCCTCTCTCTTCCCCTCTCCCCTGTCCTCCCCTCCGCTCGCATCACTC
>SZWC01009477.1:81376-98493 GCA_023375785.1 Penium margaritaceum
CTCCCTCTCTTCATCTCTCTCGTCCCTCTCTCTCTCTCTATCTCTCTTTCTTTCTCTCTCTTTGTCTCTCTCACTACCTTCTCCCTCTCTCTACCTCCCGCCCTCTCTCTCCCCCCCCCAACTCACCCATCCCCTCCCCGGTTATCCACCCCCCCTCTCCCTATCCGCTTCCCTCTCTCTTCCCCTCTCCCCTGTCCTCCCCTCCGCTCGCATCACTCGTGCCTCTGTGATGCCCTCTCTCTCGCTTCACGCTCCTTTCTCCCTCTTGCGGGTGTACTCGCCCCGCCCTGCCGTCAAGCCTCTTGTCTGTTTTGTGCTGTTCCTCTGTCCTCCACCTCTCCCTTCCCTCCCCATCGTAATGAACTCCCCTAAACACACACTTGAGACCATGGTTCGCGTCCCCCTCCATTGCATGTACGCTGCTCTTGTAGTCGTTTGCTCCTTGCCTACCTTGCCCCTCGGCTTGCGGCCAGCACTGTCATGGCCGACCTCGGTCTCTCTGGCGCTCTCACTGCCGCGACTGCAGCCCGTGCAGGACGCGAGCAGACATCCCCTCAGGATGTCTCCTCTCGCCCCACTCGTCCTCCCTCCCTCGATCACGGACTCGTTGACAACTCTCTCGCTCTCTCTCCTTCGTATGCTGCGAAGGCCGTCGTCACCGCCGCTCTCAAGGCTCTCCGTGTCCCTCCATCCCTGACACGTTGTTATCCACCGCCTTCCACACGTCTCTGTTCCCCTTCTGCATGGACATCATTGATGCCCTTGCTTTCCGTCCCGTAGCAACCTCTGCTGTTCCTCCCGTCCCCTCTGTCACCGCCGCGGATCCCGACGGCCTCGGCTCTGCCACCTCTAAGGACACCCCCGGTGCTGTCCTTGAGGCCGACCGTCTCGTCCCTCTTCGTGGTTCCCTCATGGTCGGCCCTCTTGCCGCCATCGGTAGTGCCGTAGCCCCCTGTAGTGTCGTCACCCGTCGAGGCGTTGTCGCTCCCACTAGTGCCGTCAACCCTAACGCTGCTGTACCTCTCGTTAATGCCGCATTCCCTACCCCTGATCGCCCCCGCCAGTATCATTGCGCCAACCGGCGCTCCTCATCTTGGCTCTACCGTTGCGCTGGGTGGCGCCTTACCCGTTGGTGGTGGAATCCCGGCTGGTGGTGGCCCTTCGTTTGGCAGTGCTGCTCCTGTCGGTACCCCTCCCACTAATGACCCCGTCGTTGCGCTTGCCCGTACCGAGGCGTGCCTCAATGCTATGACCCTTGTGGTCACCTTACTCGCCCGCCTTGGTCTCCACCCCGGTCCTCCCACGTCGCTGCCCCTGACTGCTGCCCCCAGTCACATCTCGGGCACTTCGTTCTCTGATTGGTCCCCTCGCATTGTGTCATGTGCCCATATGCATGGCCTCTCGGACCACTATGACCCCACCCCTCCCTTCCTATTGCTCACCTTGATCATAGCGCTCTCGCCTTTCATCTCATTTACTCTGCAATCCCTTCTGTTGCCTTGCGTCAGCTTGATCGGTTCGCACGCACCGCCGGTCTCCCCGCTCCTCCCCGTGAGGCATGGAGTGCCCTCCTCACTGTTTACTCCTCTGACTCTCTTTGCTCTGCTTCTTCTCTTCTTGCAGACCTTTGCACTCTCCATCGCCGCCCTGATGAGTCCTTAGGTGCTTACCTGTGGTGCACCGAGCTCCTTCAGAGCAAGCTTCTCAATGCGGGCGTCTCCTTGACAGATCTTGCCTTTGTTACTTCTGTTGTCGCTGGCCTTCGGTCTTCTTTCACCAGTGCTATCACCTTGCTTCCCCTCGCCCTTACCCTTCAGGCCGCATACTAGACTCTCGGCGCCGTCTGGCTCGCCTTGTTAGATGGTCTTCGCTCCCTCCAGGTGGTCTCCCAGCCTATATTAGTCTCACTCCCTGACTGTCATGACAGGTCGTACTGGTTTCTTACGAGTCGTAGGCCCCGCTACGTCGCCCCGTCTGGGTCGCATTAGACATTTGTACACGTGCGACCTATGCATCCCTTATGTGGTTTGCCACACTCTATGGCAAACCGCAAGCTGAGCAAGCAGGACCCGATAGGGGTCACGTTCGCTCCCCCGTAGTGCTCATTCTTTTTCAAAAAACGTTATCGATCCTTGTCTCGGTCTCCTCTTGCGCCTAATTGTTGAAATCTTGATAACCCCCTCACAGGTTCTTGAGAGCGATTCCCCCCCTCACAAGTCCCGAGACTCTCAGGCCGAGAGCCCCTCTCCCTCACAACTCTTGATAAGGACAGCTAGCCCCGTGGCTAACTCCCGGCTCCACCCGCCTCCCACCGCCTCCACTCTCCTCCATCCTCTCTCCCTCCCCCTCACCCTGTCCGATTGAACAGTCACATTACAAATATATAAAATGACAAATATATAGAATGACGAATATACAAAACAACAGGTACATAACATGTAAGACATATACTGACAAATGTATGAGATTATAGGTATACAAAATGACAAATAATTCAAATGACAAATGTAGAAAATGAAAAATATGTAAATTGACAAATATGTAAGATGAAAATTATGTAAAATGAAGAATATGTAAAATGACAAAACATGTGAAATGGCAAATATATAGAATTACAACTGTGTAGTTTTAACAAAATGTATAATGACAGATATATGAAAAAACAAATATGTAAAATTACTTATATATGAAATAACAAATATGTATATCGACTTATATATAAAATTTCAAATATATGAAGTGACAAATATTTCCAGTGAAAATATGTTAGCTGACAAATAAACCAAATGACAAATATGTGAAATGGCAATTTTGTCAAATGACGAATACGTAAAATGACAAATATGGAAAATGAAAAACACGTGAAATGATAAATACATAAAATGACAAGTAAATAAAGTGTCAAATTTGTAACATGAAAAGTATTTAACATGAAAAGCTTATGGAATGAAAAACATGTAAATCTAAGTAATGTCTGAAATAACAAATATATGAAGTGACAAATACGTAAAAAGATGATAATATAAAATTACAGATATGAAAAATGACAAATATGTGAAATGAACAATATATCAAATGAAGAATATGTAAACTGACAGATATGCCGAATGAAAAATATGGAAATAGATGAATATGTAAAACGACAAATATGTAAATCCACAAATATATAACATGACAAATATGTAGAATGACAAGTTTGTTAAATGAAAAGTACACGAATGACAAATCTGTAAAATGACAAAAATTTGAAATGACAATCATGGAAAATGATAAAGTTGTAAAATGACAAATATATACACTAAACAATTCCCAAATTGACAAATATGTAGAATAGAAGATATGAAAGATAGCAAATATTTAAAGTGACAAGAATCTAGGATAACTAATATGTAAACATGCCAAACATATGTAATGAAAGATATGTTTAATGCAAAATATGGAGAAATATATGTGTATAAAAGGACAAATATGTAAAATCACAAATATTTGAAATGACAAATATGTGAACTGATTAATATGGAAAATGAAACATATTGAATATGATAAATCATTCAATGACAAACGTATAACATGAAAAATAAATAAAATGACAATGTGTAAAATTAAAAGATAGAAAATGAATGATATGCAGATTGACAAGTATGGAAAATGACAAATATGTGAAATTTTAAGTATGCAACTTGACCAGTATATGAAATGACAAATATCTGAAATGACAGATGTATAAAATGGAAAGTATGGAAAATGAAAACCATATGAAATGAAAATATATAACATAACAAATATACTGAATGACAAATTTACAGAATGAAAATTATGGAAAATAAAACATATGTAAAATAACAAATATATAACATGACAAATATGTAAAATGACAACTATGTACCATGACCAATCATAGAGTTACAAAGATGTAAATTACAAAAGTATGAAATGAAAAACATATGGGAGAAAAAATCTATAAAGTATACACATGTATAAAATGACACGTATGTAAAATGAAACATCTATAAAGTGATAGAAATGTAAAATAATTAATGTACCGGATGACAAAAAAGGTGAAATATGCTAAGTGATACATATGGAAAATAACAAAGTATATCAGATGACAAATATGTAAAGAGAAAAATATGTAAACTGATAAATATGTAAAATAAAAAATGTACAACAAGGCCAAGAAAACTGGAGCAAGCCCAAGACAACTGGAGCAAGCCCAAGACAACTGGAGCAGGCTCAAGAAAACGAGAGCAAGGCCAAGAGGACTGGAGCAAGCCCGAGGGACCTGGAGCAATCCCAAAACAACTAGAGCAACACCAAGAAATATGAAGCAAGACCAATAAAGCTGAAGCAAGCCCAAGACAACTAGAGCAATCCCAAGACAACTGGAGCAAATCCTAGACAACTGGAGTAAGTCCAAATCAGCTGGAGAAAGGCAAAGATAGCTAGAGCAAGCCAAAGATGATTGGAGCAAGGCCAAGACACCTGGAGCAAGCCCAAAACAACTGGAGCAAAGCCAAGACAACTGGAGCAAGGCAAAAACAACAAGACCAAACCCAAGACAACAGGAGCTAGCCCAAGACAACTAGAACAAGCCCAAGACAACTGGAGCAAGACCAAGAAAAGTGGGCCAAGCCCAAGACAACTGGAGCAAGGCCAGGACAACTGAAGCAGGGCCACAAAAACTGGAGCAAGACCAAGATAACTGAAACAAGCCCAAGACAACTGGAGCAAGCCCAAGACAACTAGAACAAGCCCAAGACAACTGGAGCAAGACCAAGAAAAGTGGGCCAAGCCCAAGACAACTAGAGCAAGGCCAAGACAACTGGAGCAAGGCCAAGACAACTGGAGTAAGCCCAAGACAACTGGAGCAAGCCCAAGAAAACTGGAGCCAGGCCAATACAATTGGAGCAAGCAAAAGACAAAAGGAGCAAGACCAAGAAAACTGGAGCACGCCCATGACAACTGGAGAGATCCCAAGTCTAATGGAGCAAGGCCAAGACAACTGAAGCAAGCCTGAGACAACTGGAGCAAGCGAACGAAACCTGGAGCAAGGCCAATAAAACTGGAGCAAGCCCGAGAGACCTGGAGCAATCCCAAAACAACTACAGCAAGGCCAAGAAAACAGGAGCAAGGAAAGTAAAACTGGAGCAAGCCCAAGACAACTAGAGCAAGCCCAAGACAACTGGAGCAAGCTATCAAAAACTTGAGCAAGTCGAAAACAGCTTGAAAAAGGCCAAGCCAACTAGAGCAGGCCAAAGACAACTAGAGGAAGCCAAAGATAATTTGAGCAAGGCCAAGACACCTGAAGCAAGCCCAAAACAACTGGAGAAAGGCCAAGACAATTGGAGCAAGGCCAAGACAACTGGAGGAAGCACAAGACAACTGGAGCAAGCCAAATACAACTAGAGCAAGCTCAAGACAACCGGAGCAAGCCCAAGACAGCTGAAGGAAGGCCAGGACAACTGGATCAGGGCCAGGACAACTGGAGCAATCCCAAGACAACTGAAAAAATCCCAGGACAACTGGAGCAAGGCCAAGACAATTGGAGGAAGCCAAATACAACTGGAGCAAGCCCAAGACAATTGGAGCAAGGCCAGTACAATTGGAGCAAGTCCAAGACAACAGGAGCAAGCCCTGGACAGTTGAAGCTAGCTCGTGACAACTGGAGAAAGCCCAAGACAAGTGGAGAAAGGCCAAGACAACCAGAGCAAGCCCAAGACAACTGGAGCCAGTCCAAGACAACTGGAGCAAGGCAAATACAATTGGAGCAAGCGCAAGACAGCAGGAGCAAGCCCAAGATAATTGGAGCAAGCCCAAGAAAACTAGAGCAAGCCCAAGACAGATAGAACAAGGCCAAGAAAACTAGAGCAAGGCCAAGACAACTTGAGCAAGGCAAAACCAATTAGGGCAAGGCCAAGACAGATGGAGCAAGCACAAGACTAATGGAGAAATGCCAAGACACCTGGAGCAAGCCCGAGACAACTGGAGCAATCCCAAGACAACTGGGGCAAGACCCAGACAACTGTAGAAAACACAAGACAACTGAAGCAAGGCCAAGACAACTGAAGAAATCTCAAGAAAACTGGAGCAAGGCAAAGACACATCGAGCAGGCCAAAAACAACTGGAGCAAGGCCAAGACAACTGGAGCAAGGGCAAGACAACTGGAGCACGCCCAATACAACTGGAGCAAGCCCAAGACAAATGAAACAGATCCAAGGCAACTAGAGCAAGGCCAAGACAACTAGAGCAAGCCCAAGACAGCTGGAGCAAGTCTAAGACAACTGGAGCAAGGCCAAAACAACTTGAGCAAGGCCAAGTAAACTGGAGCATTCCCAAGGAAACTGCAGCAAGCTGAAGACAAGTGGAGCATGCCGAAGACAACTGGAGTAGGGCCAAGACAACTGGAGCAAGGCCACGAAAACTGGAGCAAGGCCAAGAGAACTGGAGCAGACCCAAGACAACTGGAGCAAGGCCAAGACAACTGGAGCAAGGCCAAGAAAGTTCTAGCAAGCCCAAGATAACTGGAGCAAGGCCAAGTCAAATCGAGGAAGCCCAAGACAACTGGGGCAGCTCGAAGACAAGTGGAGCAAGTTTGATACAACTGGATCAAGCACAAGACACCTGGAGCAAGCCCAAGACAACTGGAGCAAGGCCGATACAATTGAAGCAAGCTCAAGACAACGGAAGCAAGCCCAAGACAATTGGAGCAAGCCCAAAACGACTAGAGCGAGCCCGAGGAATCTGGAGCAAGGCCAAGAAAAGGGGAGCAAGGCCAAGACAACTGGAGCAAGGCCAAGAAAATTGGAGCAAGGCCAAGACAATTGGAGGAAGGTCAAGACAGCTGGAGCAAGTCAAGGCAACTGGAGCAACGACAAGACAACTGGAGCAAGAGCAAGACAGCTGGAGCAAGCCCAAGACAACTGGGGCGAACCCAAGACACGTAGAGCAACCCTAAGACAACTTGACCAAGGACAAGAAAACAGGAGCAAGCCCAAGACAACTGGAGCAAGAACAAGACAACTGGAGCAAGCCAAAGAAAACTCGATCATGGCCAAGACAATTGGACCAAGTCCAAGACACCTGTAGCAAGGCCAAGACAACTGGAGCAAGGCCAAGCCAACTGGAGCAAGCCCAAGACAACCGGAGCAAGACCAAGACAACTGGTGCAAGTCTCAAACAACTAGAGCAAGGGAAAAACAACTGGAGCACGCCCAATACAACTGGAGCAAGCCCAACTTAACTTAAGCAAGGGCAAGAAAACTTGAGCAAGGAAAAGAAAACTGGAGCAAGCCCAAGACAACTGGAGGAGGCCAGAGACAACTAGAGCAAGGCCAAGACAACTTGTGCAAGGCCAAGACAACGTTTTACAATTTTCTGTAACTCCTTGTAACTCCATACAACTCCGTACAACTCTTGAAAATTTGCTACAACTCCGTGCAACTCTGTACAACTCTGTCCAACCCTGTACAATGCCGTAGGACTCTGTACAACTTCATGCAACTCCATACAACTCTTTACAACTCCGTAAAAGTCACTCCATGCAACTCCGAGCAACTCAGCATAACTCCGTACAACTCCGTACAACTCCGTACAACTATGTACAAATCTTTAAAACTCTGTAAAACATTGTACAGCTCTGTACAACTGCGTCCTGCTCCATACAACTCCGTACAGCTCCATACAGCCCCATACAACTCCGTACAACTTGCTACAACTCGCTACAATGTTCTACAACTCCATACATTTGTGTAGGAGTCCGTATGTTTCCGTACAACTCTGTCTAACTCTGAAAACCTCTGTACAACTTTGCACAGATATCTACAGCTCCCTACAACTCTTTTAAACTCCATACAACTTTGTACAACTTTGTACAACTCAGTACAGCTCCGTAACATTCCGTAACACTCAATATAACTTTGAGAAATTTTGTAAGAACTCGATACAACTCTGTTACTCTCTGTGCAACTTTTTAGCTTTCCATACAACTGAGCACAACTCTGTAAAGGTCCGTACAACTATGCACAACTCGGTACAACTCTGTACAACTCCAAACAACTCAGCATAACTCCGTACAACTCCGTACAAATTTGTAAAATTGGAAATATATAAAATAAAGAATATGCAAAATGACAAATATGTAGAATGCAAAATATGTATAATGACACACATATAAGAAAACAAATATATAAGATGAAAAATATGTGAATTGACAAACATGTAAAATGACAAATATTTAAAACTACAAACATATAACAGGACAAATATGTAAAATGACAAGTATGTAAAATGAGAAAAAAATATGAATGAAGAATATGTAAAATGACAAATATTTGGAATCACAATCATGGAAAATGACACATATGTACAATGAAAAGTACATAAACTGAAAATATCTAAAACTACAAATAGATGAACTGGCAAATATGCAAAATGACAAATAATTAAAATGACAAATATACAAGATTACAAATATACAGAAATACAGACATGTAAAAAGACAAATGTGCAAAATGACGATTATATAAAATGAAACATATTTCAGATCACAGTTATATAACATGACCAGTTTATAAAGTGCCATATATGTAAAATGACAAAAATAAAAGATGACAAATATGCAAAAGAAAAATATATAAAATGAGTAATATATTAAATGACAACTATACACAAATTAAAGATGTATGACATGACAGATATATAACATCGCACATACATGGAATGCGAAAACTATCAAATGACAGGTATGTAAAATGACAAATGTATATAGTGAAAAATATGTACACTGAAACATGTACCAAATGAAAATATATATAAAATAATAAATATGTAAATTAAAATATATGTGATATGTAAAATATATAAAATAAGAAATATGTAGTGACAAATATAGGAAATGACAACGTATATATGATGACAAATATGTAAAATGATAAGTATGTAAAATGACAAATATGTAAAATGACAAATATGTAACAAGGCCAAGACAACTGAAGCAAGCACAAAACAAGAGGAGGAAGCCCAAGACTACTGGAGCAAGCCCAAGAAAACTGGAGCATGGCCAAGAGAACTGAAGCAAGCCCAAGACACCTGGAGCAATCCCAAAACAACAGAAGCAAAGCCAACACGACTGGAGCAAGGCCAAAAAAACTGGAGCAAGCCCAACAAGCCCAAGACAACTAGAGCAAGCACTAGACAACTGGAGCAAGTCCAGGACAGCTGGATCAATGTGAACAAGACTGGAGAAAGCCATCAAGATTTGAAGCAAGCCAAAGATGATTGGAGCAAGGCCAAGGCACCAGTAGCACGCCCAAGACAACAGGACCAAACCTGATACAAATTGAGCAAGCATAAGACCACTGGAGCAAGCCCAAGATAACTTGACCAAGCCTAAGACAACTGTAGCAAGCCCAAGACAACTGGAGCAAGCCCAAGACAAGTGAACCAAGCCGAAGACAACTGGAGCAAGGCCAAGACAACTAGAGCAAGGCCAAGACAACTTGAGCAAGCCCCAGACTACTGAAACAAGCTCAAGACTACTGGAGGAGGTCTAAGACTACTGTAGCAAGGCCAAGAGAATCGGAGAAAGCCCAATACAACTGGAGCAAAGCGAATACAATTGGAGCAAGCCCAAGACAACAGGAGCAAGCCCAAGACAATTGGAGTAAGTCCAAGACAACTCGGGGGAGCCCAAGACAACTGGAGCAAGACCAAGACAACTGGAGCAAGGCCAAGACAACTGCAACAAGGGCAAGACAACTAGGGCAAGGCCTGGAAAGATGGAGCAAGCCAAAGACTCCTGGAGCAAGGCCAAGACAACTGGAGCAAGGCCTAGGAAACTGTAGGAACCGAAGACAACTTGAGCAATCACAAAACAACTGGAGCAGGCCCAACACAACTGGAGCAAGGCCAAGACAAGTGGAGCAAGGCTAAGACAACTGGAGCAAGGCCAAGACAACAAGAGCAGGCCCAAGACAACTGGAGCAAGGCAGAGATGACTGGGGAAATGTGAAGAGCTGGAGCAAGCCCTAGACATCTTGAGCAATCACAAGACAACTGGAGTAGGCCCAACACAACTAGAGCAGGGCCAAGACAGCTGGAGCAAAGCCAAGACAACTGGAGCAAGCCCAATACAACATGAGCAGACCCAAGACAACTCGAGCAAGGCCAAGAGAACTGGAGCAAGGCCAAGACCATTGGAGCAAGGCCATGACAACTGGAGCAAGGTTAAGAAAGCTGGAGTAAGGCGAAGACAACTGGAGGAAGCCCAAGATAATAAGAGCAAGCCCAATACAACTTCGGCAAGCCCAAGACATCTCGAGCATGCCTAAGACAACTGGAGCAAGGCCAAGACAACTGGAGCAAACCCAAGACACCTGGAGCATGCCCTAAACAACTGGGGCAAGGCCAAGACAACTGGAGCAAGACCATGACAACTGGAGCACTCACAAGACAACTGGAGGAGGCGCAAGACAGCAAGAGCAAGTCCAAGACAACACGAGCAAGGCCAAGACTACTGGAGGAAGCCCAAGACAACTGGAGCAAGGCCAAGACAGCTGGAGCAAGCCAAAGGCAACTGGAGCAGGGCCAAGACTGTTGTTATTCATGATCTAGCCATCAAACATCTTCTTGAATCTCTAACGCACATAACGCCATGCACGATTTCCAGTAGTACCCCACAGAAGCAAAGTCTTCTTTCAACACTGTTAGCTTCCTGGAACAAAATTGACTAAGTAAAGACATGAAGGTACATTGGAGGTAAGAGGTTAAACTAAAGAGTGACGGATTTGCTTTTTATGGTGGTGGCATCTTTGTCGGCGGTGCTCGCAGTCTCTCACATCGAGACTTCGAGCACCGTGCGTACAAGGTGAGGGCCTGTTTGTGATCCCGTTTGGTCATCCTTTGAAAGTAAAGTCTTTCCTTTAACCCGGCAAGTGGAGAACGGCTGCCAACCGATCTCAGCTCATCAAAACCTCTCGCAGTGTTCATCGCATGATCAACATTTCAGATCGTGCAATCCATGCAGCCATCCATCATCGACGGATACGATCAAGACCTTCTTCTTGCCCTTGCGCCAGGTCAGTACCAAACCTTCAGGTATCTCCGCCACAGTTGCCAAGAGGTCTGGATGCCTTGGGCCTGGTTGTTACTTCTATTTCTTTTCTTCAGTGTGTGCACAACGTATGCAACTTTCTTACCTCTCCCCCTCTTACCTCAATGTCCGTAGGATGTTGAGCACAACCACGTGCATACATTAACTCCCCCCCCCCCGCCCCGCTTGCGGCCAAATGGCCACAGGAACGTGGGACGCAACAGGTGTTTGCCCCCCCCACATGTAATCATCCGCCAACTGATTGTTTCTCGCGACTCTCATTGACTTTCCTTCACTTTTGCTGACTTTTGCTGCTTCGGCTGTTTTTCCATGTTGCTTCGTTGTGACCCGTTGCCCTGCCTCTACCATTCCTTGCCGGTGCAGCCCCTTTGCTGCCGTCACTTCCACTTCAAACACAGCCACGCCTGCCAGCTCCGCCACAAACATGTCCACATAGTGGAGGTATATTCCAACCAAGGAATGTGCTGTAGCATCCACTCCTGCTGCTACTTCTGATGAAAGACGGATTGCTTTGTTTCTGATTCTCTTGTTGACCACATTCAACTCTATAAGCACCATCCTTGCCCTGCCCTCTTACTGCTCACTGCTGCTTTGTATGACTATTGCTGCCACCGTCGCAGCTACTGTTGCTGCCCTATCAACTGCCGCTGGTTCTGTCGCAGTAGAACTTCCTCGCCATTCCCCTTGCAGCCACAAATACGTCTGTTGCTTTTCCATGGCATCCGCAAGCCCTGGGCATGCCCCTTCAGAAACCAGAAGAAACAGGGCTATGGAAAACAATCAACAAATCCCTCATGTGCCAGGTGTCACGCCCTCCTCCTATCCCAACGCCTCATACGGGGGGACATGAGTCCAAACCTTAAAACAAAAAAGAAAACAAAAGAAATTAGAAATGATGGTAAGTTGTGTCAGCGCGGGTGGACGGGTTTGCATCGGGATCAAAATATCCCCCTCGGTGCAAATCCATCCACCCGTATGACTACAGCATGAGAAGTGAAGATGGTAGCCATGAAACGAAATTTGTTATAGAAGACTGGAGAGGAGGAAGCATCCTGAATGTTGCAGATGACAAGGAAGAAGCTAGAGCTGGAGATGAAGGGATGGCAGAATGGAGAGAAGCGGTAGGTAAATGTGAAGCTAAGGTTGCAAAAGTTAGGAGCAGGGAGACACATTTTGATGCTGGATTGCGCTGACCAGCAGCTGGAGCCATTGTCGCAGTGCTGACAATAGTAAAGGTAGATGGTGAGACAACACTTGAAGCAGGAGCAACTGTTGAAGTTTCCAGGAGGACTGGTGATGCCGTTTGACAGTTGGGTGGTGGACAAGACTGAAGATGGAATCATGCTCACTAGGAGTCACAGCAAAAAACACAGACTCCTGAGATGTAAGGATGGAGCTGTCTTGGATCGAAGTTGCTGGGTAGTCATTGGCTTTGCCAGTGAAAATGGTCTCCCTTGGTCATTTTTCTGCTTGATGTGGCCCTTGATTCCGTAGCTGTTCGAGTTTGTGTGTTTTCTTTGGGCAGAAGTAGCGCATACATCCATGTTGTTTACATGTCCAGCATCTGGGTTCACTCCTTTTGTGATGGCCGTCTGACGATCCGGGGTGTGATTGGGTTGCAGAAGACAAAGATGAGGAAAGAGGCAAATGGGGAGAGGGGAGGAGATGGATGAACGGTAGTGGCCATATCCTCCTCGAGTAATTCTCTTGATAAATGAGGCCATTTATTAAGTGTGAAAGGTCAATAATGGTACCCTTGGTGCAAAGACGCCTTTCTTCATCCTTCAACATCCATTCTTTTTCGCTTTCTAAAATTTGGAGGTGACACAATATGACACAATCCAGAAAACATCTACATTTCCACTGCTGTTGCTCCGTGATGCAATTCCTTGGCAGTGTCAATGATGTCAACAACGCTGCTTAGATGACAAGGAATGGAGCGAGCAAGCTCTGAGGCTAATTGTACATCCGATGGCTTTTCTCCGAGAGCTTCCAACTGTTCAGCAAGGATCTTGAGTTTAAGAATGAATTTGCCGACATGCTCTTTCTCGTCCATCTCAATATCATTGAACTGTCGAACTATGTTCCCAGTCAGCACCATAGAATCTTTGTGACCGAAATTCCTGATGTTGATCCAAGCGATGGCCAGGTTATCACAAGGATTATCCTCTCTTAGAAGGATCTTGAAGGTGTTTGAGAAGTGCATGCCGAGTGTTGCATATGCAGCTGCCTGGTGATGCCGCCAATATGAGGTTTAGCTGTTGTGGAATTTTCTTCATCTCGAGCATCATTTGGACCTGGCGACGAGACAATCCACAGCTGGTAGTTATCATAGTCGTGCTGACCAATAATCTTGACATAAAATCGTCCATCGGTATTGGTGCGATGTGGAACGAGAGGTCGAGTGAACTTTGAGGCTCCGTTGTCAGTTTATGAGGGCTCTGATGATGACGTTGAGCTTTCAGCCATTGCTACTACAGGTTGAATGGGACAGAATTCAAGAGAATATGGCAAAATCCAGATGTAAGTAACAAGATCTGCCACCATATGGGCAGCAGCGTCTGAATCAATGCCAAGACAGGTGATATTTTCACATCCTGAACCTCCTTATTCCAATAAAAAATCTTTTGAAGGGCAGATTCAAGTGATTCGACGGCCCATGCTTTGATACCAAAAGGTGAAATTCAGGATCCAGCCATCAATAATCCTTTTGAATCCCCGACGCACGTAACGCCATGCACCAGTTCTAGGAGGACCGCACAGAAGGAAAGTCTTGTTTCAACACTTTCAACTGCCTGGTACAAAATTAACCAAGTAAAGACATGAAGGTACATTGGAGATAAAATGTTAAACTAAAGAGTGAAGGATTTGCTTTTTATAGTGGTCGCATCTCTGTCGGCGCTGCTCGCAGTCTTTCTCGTGGTGAGACTTCGAGCACCAGACGTAGGAGGTGAGGTCCCTTCTGTGATCCCCTGTGGTCGTCCTTTGCAAGTGAAATATCGCCCTTAATCTGGCGAGCGGACAACGGCTGCCGACCGATCTCCGCTCGTCAGAACCTCTTGCAGTGTTGATTGCATGATCGTCATTTCAGATCGTGCAATCCATGCAGCCATCCATCATCAACNCTGGAGCAAGGCCAATAGTACTGGAGTAAGCCAAGGACAGCTGGAGAAAGCCAAAGATAATTGGAGCAACGCCGACACACCTGGAGCAAGCCCAAGACAACAGGAGCAAGCCTCATACAACTAGAGCAAGGCCAAGATAACTGGAGCAAGCCCGAGACAACTGGAGCAAGCCCAAGGCAACTGGAGCAAGCCCAAGACAACTGGAGCAAGTCCAAGACAGCTGGAGAAAAGCCAAGAGAACTGGAGTAAGCAAAAGACAACTGGAGTAAGCCAATGATAATTGGAGCAAGGCCGAGACACCTGGAGCAAGCCCAAGGCAACAGGAGCAAGCCTGATACAACTGGAATAAGGTCAAGACAACTGGAGCAAGCCCAAGACAACTGGAGTAAGCCAATGATAATTGGAGCAAGGCCGAGACACCTGGAGCAAGCCCAAGGCAACAGGAGCAAGCCTGATACAACTGGAATAAGGTCAAGACAACTGGAGCAAGCCCAAGACAACTGGAGTAAGCCCAAGACAACAGGAGCAAGCCCAAGACAAGTAGACCAAGCCCGCGAAAACTAGAGCAAGGCCAGGACAACTGGGGCAAGCCGAAGACAACTGGAGCAAGCCCAAGACAACTGGATCAAGCCAGAGACAACTCGAGCAAGCCCAAAACAACCAGAGCAAAGCCAAGACAAATAGGCCAAGGACAAGACAGATGGAGCAAGCCCTAGACTACTGGAGCAAGCCCAAGACATCTAAAGAAAAACCAAGACAACTAGAGCAAGCCCAAAACAACTGGGGAAAGAATACGACAAACTAGAGCAGCCTAAGACAACTGGAACAAGGCCAAGAAACCTGGAGCAAGCCCAAGACAACTGGAGCAAGACAAAGACAACTTGATCAAGCCCAAGAAAACTGGAGCAAGGCCAAGACAACTGGAGCAAGGCCAAGACACCTGGAGCAAGCCGAAAACAACTNTTCTCGTGGTGAGACTTCGAGCACCAGACGTAGGAGGTGAGGTCCCTTCTGTGATCCCCTGTGGTCGTCCTTTGCAAGTGAAATATCGCCCTTAATCTGGCGAGCGGACAACGGCTGCCGACCGATCTCCGCTCGTCAGAACCTCTTGCAGTGTTGATTGCATGATCGTCATTTCAGATCGTGCAATCCATGCAGCCATCCATCATCAACGGATACGATTGAGACCTTCTTCTTGCCCTTGCACCAGGTCAGTACCAAAACTTCAGGTGTTCCTGCCACACTTGTTGAGAAGTCTAGATGCCTTGGGCCTATCCATCGCTTATATCCCAGTTCCTTAATGTGTGCAGAACGTATACCACTTTCTTACAAAGACAACTCGAGAAAGCCCAAGACAACTAGAGCAAGCCCAAGACAACTAGAGCAAGCCCAAGACAACTGGGGCAAGCCCAAGACAACTGGAGAGAGCCAAATATAACTGGAGGAAGGCCAAGACAACTCGAGCAAGCCCAAGCCAACTGGAGCAAGCCCCACACAACAGGAGCAAATCCAAGACGACTGGAGTAAAGGTAAGAAAACTGAAGCAAGCCAAAAACAACTGAAACAAGGATGCAATATGAAATGAAACATGTACAAAATGACAAATATATAAAAAGACAAGGATTCAAAATAACAAATATGGAAGATGAAAAACACATAACATGAAAAATACGTAAAATGACAAATATGTAACATGACAAGGTTATAGAGTGACAAATATTTAAAATGACAAACATGTGTAATGGAAAATCTGTAAGAAAAAAAACACAACACATCACAGATATATAAAATGACAAGTATATAGAATGACAAATATACAAAATGACAGATATATAATATGAAATACATAGAAAATGACAAATGTATCAAATGACAGGTATAGAAAATGAATACTATGTGAAATGATCAAAATATATAAGATGACATATATGTCAAATGACAAACTGTAAAATGACAAAATATGTAGAAGTCAAACAAATAGAATGACAAGTATACAATATGACAAAATGTAGAATAACACATCAATAAAATGAAAAACATGTAAATTGACTACTATATACAATGAAAAATATGTAAGTCAAGTAATCTATAAAATTAAACATGTATGATGTGGCAAGAATTTATAATGAAAATATGTAAAATGACAAGTTTATAAAGTGAGAAATATGTAAAATGTCAAGTACAAATAAAAAATATGTCAAATGACCAATTATGTAATATGAAATATATGTTAAATCACATGTGTATGAAATGAACAATATGTCAAATTACCAAACGTCTGAAATGGAATATCTATAAATTGAAAAATATGTAAAATTAAAAATATTTCAAATGAAGAAAANAGCAGCCTAAGACAACTGGAACAAGGCCAAGAAACCTGGAGCAAGCCCAAGACAACTGGAGCAAGACAAAGACAACTTGATCAAGCCCAAGAAAACTGGAGCAAGGCCAAGACAACTGGAGCAAGGCCAAGACACCTGGAGCAAGCCGAAAACAACTTGAGCAAGGCCAAAATAACGAGAGCAAGGCCAAGACAACTGGAACAACCCCAATAGAACTGGAGCATGTCAAGAAAACTGGAGCAGGGCCAAGAAAACTAGAGCAAGGCCAAGCCAACTGGAGCAAGCCCAAGACAATGGGAGTAGGCCCAAAAACGTTGTAGTAAGCCAAAGAAAACTGGAGCAAGGACAAGACAAATCGAGGAAGCCCAAGACAACAAGAGCTAGTCCAAGACAACTGGGGAAAACCGAAGACAACTGGAGCAAGCCTGATAAAACAGGAGCAAGGCCAAGACATCTGTAGTATGCCCAAGACAGCCAGATGAAACCCAAGACAGCTGTAGCAAGCCCTATACAACTGGAGGAAGCCCAAGACAAGTGGA
>SZWC01009478.1:17365-29484 GCA_023375785.1 Penium margaritaceum
TATCTCTTGCATCGCCACCTTGGTCATGTTCATTCTGATGTCATTCACAGTATGCTTCACCTTCAGCCTGCTGTTGGCCCTTCTCCGTCTGACTTCCCTGCCCCTTGCCCTACGGACTGTCTCGATTGTGCGCAAGGCAAGATGCATCGCTCCCCTTTCTCTTTGTCTGACTCTCAGTCTTCCCACCGGCTCGATCATGTCCATGCGGATGTCATGGGACCTTTGCCCCATGACCTCCTGGGCGACGTCGGTCGGTACGTCTTATGTCTCACTGATGATTTTTCTCGGTTTTGCGGGGTGTTCGCCCTACGTCAGAAAAGCGACGACTGCTCCGTCATTGAGTCCTGGTTGGTGCAGGCTGAGTGCACGTGTCAGCGGTCGTTGCGGATTTTTTGCAGCGACCGTGGTGGCGAGTTCCTTGAGTCCCGCGGGGTTTGTCTGGAGACCTCTGCTCCTTACACACCCCAGCAAAACGGAGTCTCCGAGCGTTGGAATTGTACATTGGCTGACGGTGCCGCACTCTCTTGTTTGAGTCCGGCCTACCCCCGCTTTTTGCCTTTGAGGCAATGAGCTATATGACGTGGGTCTGGAACCGCGTCCCCCACGGTCCCCTTCCCCACACAGTCACCCCCTTTGTGCGCTGGTCCGGCACTCGCGTTGACCTGTGCCTCGCTCGGGTTTGGAGTAGCAGTGCTTCCGTTTGGCTCCCCGAGGACTTGCGTGACGGCAAATTGTCTCCTCGTGGCCGCTTGTGCCCCTTTCTGGGTGTGTCTGCCCAGTCTAAGGCCTGGCAGTTCTCGGATCCCGTCTGTAAGCGCGTCATCGAATCCCGCTATGCCTTGTTCTTTGAGTCTGTCTTCCTTTGTGACCTCAGTCGCTTGCCCCCTGCCTGCTCTCTCCTGCCTCTCTCTCGACGGGGGGGGGGTACTCAGTCCTGCCATCCCTTCAGTCCCTGTTGCTGCACCACAGCTCTCACCCTGATTGCAGTCTTCGTCGTCTGGTCCGACACCCAGCTCACCGCCCTCGTCATCCGGTCATGCGTCCACTTCGTCCCCGTCCTCCAACAGCTCCTCTACGGCCCCGTCCTCTCCTGTCTTGGATGCTGTCCAGTCAACTGCGGTCCCCTCACCTGTTCCTCCGTCCAGTTCGGTCACTCCTCCGGTGGCCGCCTCACCTGTCTCTTCCCTTCCCCATGTGGTTGGTCCATCTCCGCCACTGACCACCACTAGTCCTGCTCCGGTCTCCCCTTTTTTTCGAGGCGGGCGCCTTTGTGCACTCCCTCAACGCTCTAGCCCTACGATCTCAGCACGCCCCCCACAGTCTTCGCCTGGGCTATCGCCTGTCCTCCCTACGAGCATGGATGCCCTAGGTTTGGCCGCAGGGGTTGTCCACTCCAACTCTGCCCTTGGCTATGCGCTCCTTGCCTCACAACATGCACACGCATTGGAGGTGGCTGTTTCGAGTAGCATTGCAGAGTGTCATGGTGCGTCAGCCACCACATCTCTACCACCTGAGCCAACCACGGTGTGTCAAGCACGTGCTTCCACTGACGCTCAAAAATGGGAGGCGGCCATGCGTGATGAGCTGAACGCTCTGGATGATCACGCGGTCTATGAGTTAGTTGACTTGCCGCCTGGTCGCAAGGCCATTGACGCTCGTTGGGTCTTCCGACGGAGTATAAACCCAATGGCGCTCTGGAAAAGTACAAGGCAAGGCTCACGGCAAAGGGGTTCTCCTAGGTCCCAGGCATCAACTTCGATGAAACGTTTCCACCAGTCGGACGGTACACCACAGCCAGAGTGATGTTGAGTCTCGTGCCTCACCATGACTGGGAGCTTGAATAGATGGACGTGAACAATGCATTCCTGCACGGACAGCTGGATGAGGAGATCTACATGGTCAAGCCTCTAGGCTTTTCCGATGGCACCGACAGAGTCTGGCAACTGTGGAAGGCCCTCTACGGCCTGAAGCGGTCGCCTCGGTACTAGAACCAAGAGATCATGTCCACCCTCGAGAGAGGAGGGTACCGATGCAGTACGGTGGACCGTTTGCTTTTTGTGACTCCACCATCTGTGCCGTTCGTGGCTGTCCTAGTCCATGTGGACGACCTGTTGATAGCTTCGCCTAGCCAGGATGCTGTCAAGTCAGTGAAGAGCCTCCTGCAGTCCACGTACAAGATGAAGGACCTTGGTCCTGCTCGTGTCTTCTTGGGCATGGAGCTTGAGCGTGACCGGTCGCGTCGCACCCTTCATGTGCACCAGGCTGCATACGCTCGTAGCCTGGGGGAGCACTTTGCTTCCCTGCTTGAGTCCACCCCCATAGCGTCGACACCTATGACGCCAGCTGGGCAGAGGTTGTTGAAAACACTAGACGTGTCTAAGCTGTGGGAGGTAGTCGACGTGACGGACTATCTCCGCGTCATCGGGTCACTGATGTACCTGGCGACAACGACCAGAGCGGATGTCGCCTTCTCAGTGAACTTCCTGGCCCAGTTCTCTCAGTGCCCTATAGCACGGCACCTCGAGGCTGCACTGCGCGTCGTCAGGTACGCTCTCTCCACTGCCCGGACCGGTCTGTGCTACCGGGCACAACCGTCGGTTGTAGTCGATGGCTACACAGACAGTGACTGGGCCCATGGCACAGATGCTCGCAGCCGTACAGGCTACATCTTTCTGGTCGGAGGGACCGCTGTGTCGTGGAAAAGTGGCAAACAAGGTTGTGTGGCACGTAGTTCCAGTGAGGCTGAGTATGTTGCTCTTGGCGCCGGCACGTGTGAGAGTGTGTGGCTGTGTCGCTTGTTTCAGCGACTGCGCGTCCCTGTCCAGTGCATCACGTTGCGCTGTGACAACCAGAGTACCAAAGCAATTGCAGAACATGATGGCATGCATCACACACACATGAAGCACATCAATGTTGAGCATCATTTTGTGGGTGAGCGCATTGCTGCAGGTGATTTCCGGATCATTTGGGTCGACATACGACTGCAGAGAGCGGACGTTTTGACGAAGGCACTCAGCAGCAATGTCTTCAAGGCAGCCGTGCATGCAGTGGGACTATTGTGTCTTCGTGGCGACCCTGGATGAGTGGTTGTTGTGTGCATGTGTACAATCGTTAGTCACATCTTGTGACACATGTGGTGCCCGTGAGCTTGTGCTTGTGTGCGTCGGCTGTGAATCATGGGGGAGACCAACTTCGTGTTCCAATGTGTCAGCTTTTATTTAGAAAGAGTAGAAAGAACTTCATGCCCTAATGTGTGGGTGGAAACTTTTCTTGTTAAAAAATTTCATGGAGAATGGATATCATTTTACCAAGGAGACATCCACTGACTTATTAACCATATGTGAACCGAGCAACAACCGTCTCTACCGGCTAATCGACCCTGGCTGGTGTCCTATACATTTCGTACTTGTTGTTAAAATCCATGATTTTGGACTAACACTGTCAACACTATCTCATTTGTTCGATTGCCCTATCAATGGTGTGGTTCAAACTTCGTCATCAATATGTGAGATTCAAGGCGCCTACAAATTGAGAAATAGTAACAAAATATAAGAAAGACTATGATTGCACGTGGACGTGAACACAATTTTTTTCATGACATTTGAGACGAGACATGACGACTATTTTTATGCATTTCATCCACACATCAAAATAATAGAGCGGAAAGATGTTTTCCCACTTTTCAGTCATTCAATGAGTTTGGAAATTCTCTTGGGTTCACTTCACTTAAATAGAGATGGTTGATGTGTTTGTTTGACCGAGACAGAGCCCATGTTTTGGAGTGTTTCATCAATACATTTTTTAGTACTTTGACACGTCACACCTTTACTATATGAACAATGCCTAAAGATTGTCGATTCAGATTTGCTCATGTATTTGTCAGTGACAAGAAGTGGTGTGACTTATGGCTGAAGGCCATTGGCCTTAGCCTTTAAGGCTTCACGACCCTTTATCACTCAATCGAACACACACAACACTAGTGTTGCAACAAGATCGTAACCATCAACGATAGTTTTAATCGTCTTCTTGTCTTGTAAAACTTTGTGTGACTTCCTCGTGTTTTCTTGCAATGGACAAGACAAGACTGAGACTTATTTGTTTCCATGCAAGATCGAGACAAGATCGTAAGCCAGTCTCAAATTTCGACGTTAGCTCCCCCGTGGGAAAATGGGACTCGCTTCGCGTGTAAATGGCATAAAAATGAATGGAAAGCCACTTGATGCAATGGCTCATGAGGACGCGATGCGGCAAATGTACCATGTAGTTTTGTATGGAGTTAACATGATACTCACTTATGCACTGTAGCAATGTATTTCTTTGTGTCCATACATAAAAACTTGTGGCAATGAAGTTACAAAACAAGGAAAAACTTGCAAAATATCCCATTGGCCATCATCTACTCTTGGAAATACCCAGTTGCATGCTCTTGATAAACAGGTTATGTTGAATTGTGATAAGATGGACCCTTAGTGCTTCAAGATGGACAGAGAGCAAATGCAAAGCAAATTTGGTTTGGACGGCTGGTTTCAGAATGTGTGGCTGATTGCAAAGGAGTTGGTCACACTTATTCTCCAGTCAAGAGAGGTTGTTCTCATTAGCAGTTATAATAACTACAACGGCTGTCCTTGTTCAATGTGATACTCGTGTGAGCAAGACATTGTTGGTTGGTTTGTATGTCACTTAGTTGTCACTTCCATCTCTTCAAATTGTGTCAATTGCCCTGAAAGTCAATTTGGTACGAGACCGAGATTCTCTCAACTCTCATACCCAAGACATGATCAAGATTGGGAAACATAAGTTTAGTAGGAGATCAAAATTGCCTCGACTCTCATTTCCAATAATGGAGTTACTACATCTGAAAGAAGGAAGTTTTTCTTGGATAAACACCGTCTCGATCTTGATTTAACAGCACCACATAGTCCAATTGACGGTTGAGCACATAGTAATTGGTTACCGTCCACCCTTCACCCAAGTGCCCAACCCAAGCGACTACCTGTTGATGAGAATTAGGCCATCAACCAACCTGTCACTAGTCAACGAGCCCCATTTCAATGTCCATCAGTTCCCAACAGAAAGTGGCAAAACCGGTGTGGATCAATAGAAAGAGTGGTGGTGAACAATGCATGCTTGTGGAGGGAAATGTACAATGAAGGAGACAATAATGTTATGATGCCGAAGAAGTGATTTCTCAAATAAAAAGTGTGGGCATGGAAACTGATGATGGTGGAAAGTGGTGCAGGACATAAATACCTTTCTCGTAGGTGTTGACAAATCAATTCTGAAACTCGGGTGTAGTGTTACTTGCATTGGAAGCGGGGTTGCGGCACAAGTTCACATGATATAACTAATGAAATAAATGTTTGTAGCTTCAGATTTTAGGAATCATCCAACTAGACATCATGTGTATGGATTTCCAAACCATTTCTTGATGATTTCTACATTGAAAGGAGGTTGTCGTTGAATAGGTAATTCTTTTTCCAAACATTTGAATATGGAGTATTATATGTATTTATTCTCTGTTTAGTATTATGTTGTAATGTTGTGTTTATAGAGACTTATTTGGCTGAGTTCTAATGACTAAGTAATCAAGTATGGTTGGAGATTGTGTGGGATAAAGATTTGCAGGGGAAGTTTGACCTCAGGGCCCTGTTTAGTGATGCGACTCCACAAGGCAGCCCTTTTTGCTAGCTGGTCAACTCCAGAGCCCTGAAGGCTGATCTCGTTGACTGTGGGGCCATGCCGACAGTAGGGCCCTTCCGCTCCATCCTGACTGTCAGAATTGCTGTCCGGCCATGTCATCTTGATATGGAACCTCAATTTGCACAAGGAGTCCCGCACTTCAACTTGTTCGCCGAGTTCTCCGACGGTAGGACCGGTTCAGCGACTCTGTGAGAAAGTACAACCAATGAAACTAAGTTCAACTATCAAACTCATCGTTTCCTTTGGTTTGTGGAGGACTTCAAGGACCTTTTATAACACGATGACCACATAGGATGGAAATGACCAATCCGTCGAAGCACATAGTGGACGAGCTCATTGTAACGGCGGAGAACCGTGGACCGGTACATGAACCGGCCACATCAAGCCGCGAGGCTCTCTTCTAGGCTCTCGCATTGGCCGTCATGGGAATGCGGGCTTTGGGGCTGATGAATATGGGAATGCGGACCTTTCCGTCTGATCATCGAGTAAACCCGGGCTCTCGCGTCAATTGAGCCAACTCGGAGTTCTTACCGCAACTGCTCGAGCTGCCTCCAGCCAGATATATGTCTCACTCTACCACAACCATGAGGCATGAATCACGCCCTATGGTGGTCTTGCGTGACTTCCATGAGGCGTGAATCTTGCCCCATGGCTCATGACTGTTGCCGTCCAGCGTCACATTGGACCATTTGCACAACTACAGATTTGCGGTTTGGAAGTCCAAAGCACTACTATGTACTGTCCAGTGAAGCACGCATGCTAAGCTCACAAAACATCGTGCAGAATGTCTCGTCCATTGCAGAACGCCCAGCCCATCGCAAAATGCTCAAAACCATCGACCTGGCAAACTGGCGATTAGTGGTTAGCAAGTTGCTCACGTGTAGGGTGTAGTACGTAGTGTGCAGCAAGTAGCAGTAGCATCAGCAACAGTGAGCAGCGAGCAAAACAAGTACCAGTAGTAGTGAGCAGCAATCAGCGTCAGCGACAGCGAGGAGCAACGATGAGCAGCGAGAAGCAGTAACGAGTAACGAGAAGTAGTAGTGAGCACCAACAAGCAGCAGCGAGCAGCGAGCACTAGTAGCGAGCAAAGAGTAGCAGCGGCAAGCCCCAAGTAGGAGTAGCGAGTAGCGAGCAGTGAGCACCATCAGCAAGCAGCTAGTACTAGCAGCGAGCAGCAAGCAGTAGCAATGAAGAGCAAGCAATTTGTAGTAGCAGCAAGTAGTGTGCAAGAGCAGCGACTAACTGCAAGGAGTTGCAACAATTACAAAAAATGACAGCAGCAACTGTGAGGGTAACACTTCACAAGCAGCCCATGTTGAAAGCAGCTGCTTTGACAAAATCTGCCAGGAAGTCAGGGGATTCCAAGAATATCAAGGTACATATCTATAACATTATAACTTCGCGAGAGATTCATTGCATAGTATTGAAAGTCTGACATGGTTCGTGATAGTTTCGATGACACTTGTAGAAAGTGGCTGAACCTACCGGAACATCACCTTGCAAGTCAAGGTAGTTGGCAAAAATGTCCTCACCAAAACCACATTAAAATATGGAGGTCCATGCACGGTTGGGCATGAAGGTAAGAGGAGAACTGTCGATGTGCAGATTTTTGGGACTAATGTATGTCAAGTACAAAATAGTTATCCTCTTCTAGCCGTAACACACCAGCGCGTTGCATTTCGTAAGCCATTGCTGGCTAACATAACCATTGATCAGTATATTGACATCCAGTAGGTTGTTGCAAAGCTAAAAACTACAAAGCAATGCATAGCATTCCTGCCACTTCTCGAGATACTTCATCAATTTTTCTCATCAATGTCTTTGACCTCTTACTCCGTGCCCTCTTTTGCTTCAAGAAGTGGTCTTGGAAGAACGTCTATGACAAGGAAGGGCTTCCTTGGGTCCAGTAGATTTTGAATTGGGTAATGAGGAACACCATGTGGATGTCAATGTTGTTATGTAGGCTGAGCTTTCTGACAACAAGTGTCTGCATCTCCTCCACTCCACATGGCCCAAAACATTTAGGTTTGAGCTTTGTGCAATCTTGTCCTCACAATTTGGCTGTTGCCAAGATAAGTAAGATGTGATCAATCTCATGTACCTTGGTGTCTGTCCTATCATTATTTGCGCTTGCTCCATGGCCCCTAGAGGCTTTGCAAACACCAGGCAAGTCTCGTCCTAGATGCCATTGAAGTCTTGCTGCTTTGTTTGGAATCATGGGATGTTGTTCAGAGTAAAAAAACCTGCTGGAATTACAGTTTGATTTTGAGCATTGAACGCACGGTCAGAGTATTGTGCGCGAGCTTGACGGTCGGTAACTTGACTGTCCAGTAAGTACCATGTGGCTTGCACATCATATGGAGTGATTGTTTTAGCGTTTGATTTGTGTGCTTAGTCTACTTGACATTGTTGGGATAATAGGCTGTCAATAGTTGATGTGAATACCGCAGCTAGATGTTTGCTCTTGCTAGAATCTGCCGGTGAACATACCATCTTTGCTTATTGTAGGAGACGCCATGTAGTCAGAATACATTTGTGAGAAAAAAGCGCGCTAACCCTTCTACGGAGACCGTGGCCATAGTTGGGATGAAGTGGGACATCTTAAAAAACCAGTTGGCCACCAGAAGTATTTCAAACCTTCCGGAATTACAGGCAAGCCACTCACAAAATCCATGGGGATGTCTGGCCACGACTCTTTGAGTACCTGTAGCTGTGAAAGCAAACCAGGGGGTTTGGTGCATCTTAATGAATGACGCCGACGCACGTTGAATGTCTTGTAGTTGTTTACAATTTCGGTTTCCATCTTTTCCTACCTGTCATACTTCATGAGTGTTTTCAATGTCTTGTCATTGCCGAAGGGTGTCCATGTATGGGTTTGATGGCACCCATATTACAGCATGTGACATAGCTTGATGTTAGGTGGTAGGACGACCTGCTATGGAAATTGTTTTCTTTAGTACGGTTCTTACAACAAAAACGTAGTTTTTGCTTTCCCATAGAACTTCTTGTGGCCCTTGGTGAATGGCCTTGCGAGATAGGAGTTTTGTTCAATGTGTAATGTGTCAATGTCAGCCGTTGAATCCAGTTTGTGGCTTAGAGCATCTGCTATACTTGTTTTTGTAGGCTGGAACTTGATGTCGTCGTTGGAATTTGACTAAAGAAACTGCATCCATCAAGTTTGTAGACGACTCATATTTGTTCAAGTCTGTAGAGGGATGGCCTATAGAGACGATACATCACCAACATTTGAGATAGCACCGTTATGTCATTAATGCATATACAACCGCTAACATCTCTTTCCCATGCACCAGGTATATTTTCGCCCTCTTGTGTGATATTCTTGATGTATTCGCAACCGGTTGCTCACCACTAACATTATCCGAGAAGATAACACCTCCAAATGCTCGACTAGACTCATTGGTAGCCGTAGGATGTTCCTCCGTTGGAACTTCAAACTATAAGGTTAGCATCAAGGGGAGCGCGTTTCTCAAGGAGTCAAACACTTCTTATTTGCTAACCCCCCAACTTCACTCAATTGTTTTACGAGTGAGATTGAAGAGGGGCGCTGACACTCTTACATAATCATTTATGAATGGACGGTAGTAGCTATAGAATCCTAAACAAAATTGGATGCTCCAAATGACGGTGGATGAGGATCAATCAACAACACTTCTACGTTCTTGGAGTCTATCGTGATTCTTTTTGCCACTAATGATAAGGTCCAAGAACACATTTGGCTGACGACCAAAGTTGCACTTTGAGAGTTTTCATAGAATTTCTCACTCTGTATGACTTTTAGGTATTTTGGGAAATGCCCATTTTGTCCCTCTGGCATGTAACTATAGGCCAGGATTTCATGGAGATATAGAACAACAAATTCATTAACATATGATATGAAGATGTTTTTCATCGTCACCCTACATGTTGCTACAAGATTTGTGGGTCCAAGTGCCATAACGATGAAACTAGAGTTTTTGTAGCTGTTGCAATATTTCTCTTCTTCAAGTCCATCTGAGAAACATGGATCTAATGGTACGAGGTATGGTTAATGAAGGCCATTGTGTATACTGCTCTTTTAGTGTGTGCATTGAATGTGCTCTCATCGGGGGAGTTCTTTGCACTTCTCCATGCACTCCGTCCGTTGTGCATGACAAGAGTGTACTCTTGTCCTATAATGCTAGAAAAATCTGTTCTTAGGAGAGACCTCAGTGTGTGGGGTTAGTGCATGTGTCTGGTGTGCTCAATCACCACACAAAAGAAAACTAAGAGGACACCCAGTGTGCATATCCGTGTCATATGTCCCAATACAACTGATTTTGTTATCCTATATGGCCAAGAAGTTCTTTTCTTAGGAGGGACGTTAGTGCGTTGGGCTAGTGTATGTGGGAAGTGCTTTCTGTCACCATTCAAAATTACACTATGAGTGCACTTAGAGTGTGAATTTGTCTCATTTATCCTAGAAAATCTGAGTTTTGTCTTACATGGCCAAAAAGATCACCTCTCATGAGGCACCTCAGTGCGTGGGGCTAGTGTATGTGGTGAGTGCGCTTAGTAACCATAGAAAAGTATACTAAGAGCACAATCAGTGCACAGAATTGTCTCATGTTTCGTAGTCTGTTTTGATTTTTGTCCTATGTTGCCAAAAAGTCCCTTCTTCCCATTGCGTCACCTCGCGAACTTGACAGCCGGCTATTCAATGTTGACCGTTGATGCTTGATATAGCTGTTTATCTTGTACTATTTGTCACTTGGGTCATCGTAATGTGTACTATAGAAGCCTTCAAGTGTGCCGGGGTAGTGCATGTGACGAGTGCCCTCAAAACAGGTAGAGAAGTACACTTATCATGCACCGAGTGCACGACCACCTTTGGAATCCACAATAAAATTGGTTTAGCCATGATATCACAATCACACCCGTTTTTTTGCCTCAAATGCATTCTAAAAAAGGAGCAAACCTCAACAACGAGTGTTAATGTACATCGTAGTTTGAAACAAATTACATGGAAATCTGCTGCTCCTAGGGGCATGCTTGTCATACTTTGCAAGCAAGGCAGAATATCAGCAAAAACCCATGTTGAATACAATAGTGACAATATTTTATGTTTTCACATAAATTGTTTACTACAATGACGGAAGTTATCAACACCGCCTATCAAAATTGTCTGATATTTTTAGGGATAGATATCTTCATTATGGGAAAATGTCAGAGATCGATTAAGTTTCATCCAGATATTCAGAACAATATTAGGATGGTTGCCTCACAACACCGGTTCAACGAGGAGAAGATAGAGTATATCTGTGAATACAAACACCGCCCTCCAAATTTGAAAGGTAGGTCCTTTTTGACAAAATGGGTTTTCCATTCCGATCCGCTAGTCGTGCAAGTCGCATTCACGACCACCGTAGAAGCGCGACCACCACATTGTTTGTATTTAGCTCTTGTATTAAAAAACAACCATATGATGTCTCTCTCATTCTAATGAAGACCGCGATAATGCACAAGATTGGTCTGATATGCGTATTTATCAAACGTTATGGACCGTTTTATGTCATCGCACATTCATACATTTGAACAAAATATGGGATAAAAGGACAAAATAGAAGATTTCCATTTATTGCTTTTGCGGTCAGACTCTGTTTGGTCAAAAAGCCGACTGAGGTTTATCGTGGTCATACTTTTCATTACGTTGAATGACCAAAAACACTAGCTGCATGAGACTTTGCAATTGTTACACTGATACAATAAATGTTTGCGAGAGAGATTGTCAGTCGTCTCTTGTTTATTACCAGAAACGACAGTTGGACATTGCCTTGATTAATCGGGGAAAACAATGAGAAGTACCGCGCTCGCACCTGGAGTCTTGGTGCGTTGTAAACATCGCAAACCACCAAAAATGTGACATGTGAGAATCTCGCAATCGGTGTGCAACACGTGCGCTTCTCCTTGAAAATCGAGCACACTAGCCCATATACACTTTGCGTCGCACTGGGGGGCCTTAAGGACGGAAGGATAGCAGATTGACTTGCAAGAGCAGGTCAGGCACTGTAGTGTCTTCGGTGAGCATTCAAATGTGAATTGACGTTCGTCATCCTTGACAACTGCCAGTTGGTGCACAAACATTGAGAATTCTCTGAAAACAGGTTGGCTTGACATAAGTTAATAGGACCAGTATCAAATATGTAATGGAGTTTGGTAAGGACAGTTCTATGCCATGAAAACAAAGAACAATCGTACAATTAAACCCCATATAAGCAAACCAATTCCCAAATATGAAGCAATTGGAAAAAAGGCAGGAAACTTTTGTTTTGTTTTTAAGGTTCAGTGGGAGAGAAAGGAGGGGACACACACACACACACACACACACACACACACCCACACACACACACACACACACACACACAAACACACACAGAGAGAGA
>SZWC01009478.1:78572-88732 GCA_023375785.1 Penium margaritaceum
TGCCTCCTCAGTTCCTTGATGCGCTCCTCCTCGTCCGTGAATTCCTTAGCCACCATCCCATGTCGGCTTACTGGGAAATCCAGGAGGGAGGGCTCGTTGATCCAGGATTTCATAGTAAGCAGATTCTCCACTGTCAGATGGGCCAGCGAGTGCCTGAAGTCGGTTATCACGTGCCTGCCAAGAGAGAAAAGACGCTCAGATGGTGTGGATGTGCCGGGAACAGCTAACACGTTAGCAGCCGCAAGGGACAGCGTAGGAAATTTCTTCCCGAGCTTCCTGTAATGCTTCAGAATGTGGCAGCGTGGAGACTTCTTCGGCAGTTTGTTCCACTGCTCCACCTCCTCCTCCAGGGAGGATGGTGGAGCAGTAGCTGCAGCAAGAACCTCGGGCACTTCAAACATGTCAGCCATAGGATCTGCAAGTGCTGCCTCCAACAGCGCGTCGTCCTCTTCACGCTGCCGCTTGGGTCGGGGACGCAGCTGGCAGAGAGCAGCAGTCACAGCAGGTGACACAGCAGTCAAATTGGATGACGACGCTGCTGCAGGCGTAGAGCTCTCTTGTGTGGGCTGGCTGCTCTGGGTTCCTGCCGCCGCGGCTGCTGCGTCTGCTGCAGCCCTCTGCGCCTCCACCTTCTTGTGGTATGGGCGGAGCAGTTCCATCACCTTCAGCTGGAGCTCTGCTGCACTGCTGATCCCCATCAGCCAATGCGTGCGCTCATGGTACCTCATGCGAATGTGGGGGTCCAGAGCTATGGCCAGTGCGTGACGAACAGACAGCAAGCGGGCATACTTTTTCAGCTTCGTCTCTGCATCCACGAGGCCAGGGTGGATGTCCAGGAGCAACTGCTCCTTTGGGTTCAGCCTCCCTGATGCGCCCCTCCTCTTTGACTTCTCCTTTGCTGCCAGTGCTTTCACCTGCCACCCATTCAGCTTCTCCAACATGCTCTCAAAAAATGGGATCACAAGATTCAGAGTGGGATACTTGCTCCCACTGACATCATCCGTGTAAGCCTTGAATGGCTTCAGGATGAGGGTCAGCAGAGCGATGAGGTTCCACTCATCGATTGTCGGCTTCAGCACCTCGCCATCCATCCCATAGCCATCCAGCCAAGCAGGGAGCACACTCTTCAGGTGTAGCACCCTGGACATCATGTCCAGGGTACTGTTCCAACGCGTCTCTGTGTCGAGGTGCATCGTCTGGAAAGCCACACCAGCAGCTCCTGCAGCATTCATCAGACTGTGCTCGCGGGGGGTGGAGCGCGTGGCAAACACTGCAATGGCTCTGGCCTTGGCAATGATGACATTGACGGCTGGAATTTTGATCAGATCATGCACGGCAAGGTTCATGATATGCCCCAGACACCGGATGTGCCCTGCCTTCTCCATGGAACAGTCAGATGGTATGATGTGGTTGTCGATCATGCTGTCGTTCGTGCTTTCATTGTCAACGGTGAGGCAGAAAACTTTTTCCCACACGCCCCAGGCTTTCAGAGCACAGGAGAAGACTTCAAAAGCGTTCACAGCAGTGGGACTCTCGGGAACTGCGGGAAAAGACAGCGCAATCGTCTTGATGCACCAGTTCTCCATCCAGTGCGCTGTGACCCCCAAATACTTCATCCGGTTCTCCCCTTTCCATCCGTCAGTTGTGAAGTTGATGGCTGACATTACCTCTGACAGCAGCTTCTTGATGCGCGCGCGGAACGCGGCGGCGGCGACAACAATCTGCCGTGAAATCGTCATGCGACCCGGCAGGGTTGCTGCTGGGTTGGCATGCCAGAACGCTTGCTGCAGCCACGTTGACTCCATTGCCAGAAAACTGACGTTCTTGTCAATTACGTGCTTCCAGACGCATGTCTGGAAGTACCGCTTGTCAAAAGTGGCACCAACTGCTGCAACACCACGGGCAATCACCGTGTTCTTGGGGTTGACCTCTGCTGCTTCGACGGTGGCGTTCACGGCTGCTACTATTGCTTTCTTCAGGTCCTGCAGTGCCTGTAGCTCCTTCAGCTTCTTCCAAATCTTGTTGTGCTTGATGCGCAGATGCTTCCACATGTTGGACGTGCACCCCTCCTTGCAGGAAAACGTCTTGGGGCAGGAATTACACTTCGCCTGAGGGTCATCGGGTGGACTATCGGCCAGCTTTGTGAACTCTGTCCAGATGACTGACAAGTCGTTGCCGCGCTTACGCTTGTCACCTGCCTCAGCCTCGTCGACCTCATCGCTGTCTCCGTCGTCGTCGTCTTCGTCGTCGGCCGGACGGCTTGGCGCAGCGGAGCACGCCTCAGCCATGGCGGAGTGGTGTGCTCGGACGGGCGGGCGCTGGTGTGCACGGGTGAAAATGGCTAAGGCCGATTCCTGACGTGTAGGAGCTCGATGGGGCTAGAGTGGCTCCACTACCACAGCGGAGCGGAGCGGGACTGACCACGTCTTGCCCAATCCGAAAGCACTAATGTTGCATTTTGACAGTTCAAACCCTAAAATATTTTCAATGGGTTGCCTACCGGAATGCCCCAAACGATACGATCCATACACCTGTCTACTGTTTGTTATCGATATCCCAAATTGAACATGGCGTCGTCAATTACTGATGATCTCCGGAAAAGCAAATATCTTCATAGCACATCCAACGAACCTCGACCGTGGCGGATCGATTCGAGGTTGCCACGTGCAACAGAACGATGAGCGGCGCATCTGCGCCGCATACGCATGACGCATGTGAAAGGTGATGCTGTGGAAAGGTCCAGTCAATATGCTTCACACAGATGAAAGCAGATGAGGTGGACAGTTACACCCCAGATGCATTAATCCCCAATAATGGAGTTGTGCATGTCATCGGGTGAGGTGGCCAACATCATGTAATCAACTAAGCCTTGCTGGCTCGTGAAGTGGCTGTCCAGTACATATGGACCAGTCATGCGAGAGGTGGTGGAGATTTCGAACTTTGACTTCCGAGGTGATCCGGTGTTGAACTCGACCCCGGGACCTTTTTTGACCCCCCCCCCCCCCCCCGCGCAGATCCGCGGTTCCTCGGATCGGATCTGAGGCTGGATTCGTATCCGCGGATCGATCCGAGATCCGAGATCCTCGGGTTGGATCCGCGGATCCGTGGATTCTGTGTGCACCCTTACAATGGCTACCTGAGAGGCAGCAGGGGATGGGGCACATCGTGAGGCTTTGCGTGTGCATGCTGCCTCTGCTGAGACTGCTGGTGCTGCTGGCATCGACGGTGCCTTGCCAAGAACGACATGTTGACACTTTTGACGTGTTCTACGAGAAGTGGAAGATCTTACAAGTGATTGAGGTCGGCGTTGATCATGTTGTGGTTCCATTGCTGGAGTGTTCTGCACGGTCTGCGAGTCGTTGGAAGCTGACTGACAGTAGGTGTCGTATTTGGTTGCGTCAACTCGGGCCTCGTGATCCATTCGGTTGTAGTCCTCACCAGGATGGTACCCTGGACTATCGCAGTGGCGGCGTGACCACACCTCCAGCCCCGCTTGGTCAGCGTGCTCCTCATGGCGTGCGATGGCCTCGTCAATTCGTGCACGTTCATGCCAGCCCCTCGACGAGAAGCCAGGGTGCTGGTTCAAGCCACAGATACGGCTGCTGCTGTTGCCGCAGTGCAAGGGGATGACAGACTTTGTCTTGGTGGTGTGTAGAACAAAGAGGTGCGGAAGTAGTGCGACGTAGGGTCGAGGCATCAGTGCAACTGCAAGGTGCGTGGCAGCTAAGAGAGAGGTTTGCAGTTTGCTACAGGCCTTGTGCTGGGAGGTAGTACAGAAGAAGCGTCGGCAAGCAAGAGTGTGAAGAGTGTCGTGGGGTGAGCTATGAGCTGGGTGGCAACAAGAAGCATTGCTGTCGTCGCCACAACCATGATGGAGATGTGGGCGAGCAGTGGGAGGAGACACCACTGCTCTGGCCACAGCATGGTCAAAGCAGACGGATATGGAAAGCAACGGAGAATGCCGCTGCTATTGTTGTAACCACGGCAGAGGCGTTGGTGGGCAGTGAGAAGAGAAGCCCTGCTGCTACTACATAAGACCGCCACACGGAAAGCTGCAAGAGGCAGCTGCAATGGCCGTAGTTGGTCGGTGCAGAGATGTGGAGCGGCGATGAAGAAACACTAGTGCTATAGTAGCAATGGCTGAGATTGTGTTGGCAACTCTATGAGAAGCGGCTGCACAAAGTAAGACCACGGTGACTGCAGCACGGTCGATAGTAAGCGGACTGCGACGGAGAAGTGCTCTAGTCGTTGATGCACCCAAGTCAAGCACGAGAGTGAGCGAATGTGTGAATCGCGGCTATAATGGCAGCGGCCGTGTATAGAACCTGTCGTAGGTGCTGCAGCAGTGGCTGGTGCCACAACCTAATCTCGTTAATGGCTTGCGCAAGATCACCCGCCACGTAGATGTGACCCAACGAGGCCTCATGACTGTTGCAAGGAGGAGGGCTTTAACCTGCTCTGAGACCAGTAGGTTGCAGTGATTGCTATGATGCGCAAGCAAGCATGCAAGCATGTGGAGAGAGCGACGCCATGGATCGGGGCAAACTCACATTGCACAAGCGTAGAGAGTGAACAAGTGTAAGTTATATAGGAGCTAGCAAGGTGATAAATGAGAGTTGACCGGGCCACCCACGCGAGGCTCTCTTCGTGGGGCCCGGAAGCCACCCAGGGATTGAGCCCAACCTTGGAGCAAACGAGCTCCAAGTGGCTTCTCACAAGTCCGTATAAACCGGACGTGTGGTCCGAAGGGATCAGCAACCTGTTCACCAAGCTAAAAGCATGCAGAAAGCAAAACTCAGCCACATGGACCACGAGCGTATGCGGTGCATGCCCTCCCTAGTAAAACTCTCCTGCAGGGCTGATGGCAGTATTGCCATTGCCGCGGCATACCGCATTTCTGTACCGCGGTATTGCAGGACCGCGGTACGGTACTTTTTTTAACGGAACCGGTATGGTATCGGTACTAACCTAGCAAGGTACCCCACTTCTGTACCACGGTATTGTACCGTGGTGCACTATCACGGTAGAGATTATGTCAATAGTTCCCTGTTGAACATGTAACGGTAACGCGGTAGGAGAAAACAACGAGACACACGTACTAGTGACAATGACAATGACGAATTTCGGCTGACGAGGACAACATACAAGGTTTCATATTGTTGCCCACATTAACAAGGTCACTTGTGCACTGCGAATCAAGTCAGTGGCACGGTTATTTTCATCACAGAGAAATAATACTGGCCACCATTCAACATTGTGTCAATATCCTAAAGTTTGAACAACGCATTCCTATTTCTCTCATAAGCACATGTATGAAAAACCAGTGTTGTTTACTTCGGAAACGAGAATTGATATGAACATTTCTCTCACTATCATTTACAGAGTTATCAACGCGAATTGTAACTTGTCCATACTCGCTTGATATGCCTCCTTCAAATGCGATGTCTGCCAATTTTCATATATCACGTCGTAGTTGTACCAAAGTTTATTAACAAGCAAGAAAAATAGTGAGAAAACGAGACCCTGAATTGTTCGATCGACAAGTGATGAGGCTATTCTAAATGAGAGTCGAAAGGCGTCAAGACCAAAACCGAAGATGGAGGCCGCGTTTCGTCATTCAACTGATCCTCACGTTGCCCATCCCTGACGGGATGTGAAAAAATACCCCCCCCCCTCTCATGCCTTGGAAAGCCACCCTCTCCATTTCTCGATACCCAAGTTGTAGCAGAAAATGTTTCATACTGTGTCACATTTCTCTCATGTCTAGATTTTGTAGTCACGGAGAAGTTTAGTCCACCTCTTCGACAAAACTGCTTTTTTTTTCATGCGACATCTACAATCGACTTCCCACTTCACCTATCCTCGGCAGGTTTGTTTCACTGAGTCAACATAAAATTTGACATAATGTAACAAGGCAATGCATATCTTTTTTAGTACTGCGGTACACTTATTGTTATGGTTTGCCTTTTGTGCACTATACCGTGTACCGCGGTACACTGTAAGTACCACAGTAATTTAGCAATACCGGTCCTACCGAGGGAGCGTTACCGGTATCAGTAGTAACCTCCCAAAGAAGTAGGATACCGCGGTACTCAATACCGTGCAACACTAGTGCTGCGGTATTGAGTAACGCGGTACCCAAATACCAAAGTATTGCAGCCCTGATCTCATGTAAGAGCTCAACATAAAACACTGAAGAGTACAAGCATGCTTGCAGGTAGGACTGAGCTCAAATGAGCTCGCTCCATCTTTGCACCAGGCCGAGATGCCAACGATGCACAGCCCGCAACATATGCGCCGTGAGCTTCATGTCTGCTTAGTCACCTGCAGTGATGATGTGTGTGAGTGGAGAGAGTCAAGAGGTCACTTGCGTGTCTTACAGGTACAACCAACCGTGTGTGTGTGTGTGTGTGTGTGTGTGTGTGTCCTTCATGCATATTCCCTAACGTAGCGTCTCCTTTCACTAGCCACACTTCTGTCATCCTCTCGTGTATAACACAACTGGTTCCTGGTTTTCTCAAGTGTGAAGCACGAGTTTTGATCCATGGTGTTGGAGGCTCCCTTGAGCTTCCTCCCCCACTCTCTTTATAGGGTCATTCTAGCGTTTCCCTTTCACTTTCCCCACATTACTCTCTTCTTGTGCCTACCACGTTTATCATGGGACAATGCTAGATCATGGTGGCTGATGTATCCGTATCCAGAGAAATGATGGTTGGCCGTATAATATCTGAAGATCCAAACTACACGCAGTCTAGGTATTTCACGAGGTCACTATCCGCAAGGGCGCTCTCACATCAAGATCTGCTGGGAAGAGGCAACTTGCCGGTCGGTCATACAAGTCCTTGGAAAAATTCTGGACAGCGATGATCGCTGGGTCATCAAGAGCTGGAGAAGTGGAGGGAGCTCGAACGGACACATCAGCCGGGTGAGCGGTGCTCGCAGGCGCAGACTCCCCCATCCGTTGAGAAACCTCACATGTAGGAACGTGTGTGTCGGACAGCGACGTGATCGAAGTCAGATCACGGTAGGTGAGGGACTCAAAGAAGAGCGCGTCGCGTGACTCAACAATGCGAAGACGAGCAGGGTCCCAAAAATGCCATACCTTCCATCGCGCAGAGATGCCGACGAAGGCACACAAGCGGCTCCGCGGTGAGACCTTACACCCCTTCTGGTCCTCGGTGTACCACACAGAAGCCAAGGATCCCCAGACGCAGGCGAGGCGCAGGTCAGCACAGTGGCCAAACCAGAGCTCATACGGTGTGACGTGGTCCGGAAGAGGACCGTGCGCGAGGCGGTTCTAGACCCAAGTCATGAAGGTGAAGCATTCAAAAGCGAAGGACTCTGGAAGACCGCACTCAGACCGCATCGCGCGAACCGCATCCTCCATGGTGCGGTTCCAGCGCTCAGAAACACCTATCTGCTGAGGAGTAGCAGGAGCAGAGACCTAGTGAAAAATCCCGTGCTCGGCGAAGAAGCTGTCCATCTTGCCAAGAAACACGCCGCCGCAATCGGAGCGGAAGGTGTGTAACATGTGGTGGGACTGACGCTCAGCCATCACTAGCCAGAGGCGAATCGCGAGAATGACGTCACTCTTCTGGCGTAGGTTGTATACCCATCGCATCCGGGTGAAGTCATCAGTTAGGGTCAGGACGTATCGACCTTGATCGGACAAAGATTCTAGAGGAAGGGGACCAACAAGGTCCGAATGGACTAAATTGAGAGGGCGAAGTGCACGTGAACGGAAGTTAGGGTAGGTGCAACGATGCATCTTACCCTGAGCGCAGAAGAGACAGTCGGTCTTGGGCGACTTCTTGAAAGAAGCCGCGTCAAGATTGAGGGCGGGCAGTGTCCTAATGAGCTTCGGTGTCGGAGCCTACATGACACAAGCGGCGATGAAGCAATTGTTGGTGCTCATGAGACAGAACACCAGTAAAAAAACACAAGCGGAAGGGGAGGGGGAGCAAGGAGCAGAATTCTGAGAGATACGATACAAGTCATCCACAATGGAGGCACGAAGAACAACGCTACGAGTGTCAATAGCAGTCACAGTCGCGTACTCCGCAGTGTGCTCCACAATGACTCACATTAGTGTGCAAGCACGTACAGAAAGCAAACTGAGCCCAAGGTCAGGCACAAACATCACCTTGGAAAGATGAAGGGGGCCAAACAGACCATCGAAACATATGACCCCAACACCCTGGACTGGCAAGGACTGACCAGAGCCTGTGCGGATGGAACGAACAGACGCAACAGGGCCAAGAACAACAATATCATTCCTGCGACATGTCATGTGATGAGTGGCACCGGAATCGATGATCCAAGTGCGATCGTGATCACGACTAGAGGACGTCATTGTACAACGGGCAATGGAACACTCGGCCTCAGACGGACGCTGGGCAGCAGGTGTGGAGGAACGACAAAGGGCACAAAGGTGCGACTCATGAATCCAATCCGTATAGTCAAGCCCATCGTCATCACATGTCGACTTTGCCCCCCCACACGATTCATCGTGAGCCACAAGAACAAACAATCAGACAGTCTGCAAACAACCCGGATATGACAACACACTCGCACCTCCCTGAAAGCAAAGCGCTAGAAGGTGTCGGAGCTTGGCGATGGTGCGGTTACGTGTGTCTGGGTCGCTGCTGGTCGTCGGTGGTGAAGTAGGAACTGCTGCGGTCGTGGTCGCTGCGCGCTCGGAGGATGTGATGCTCTACATACACCGTAGTGCGTGCGGAGCATGGAGCCCACGAGTGATCCGCGCCCAGTCGAGCGGCTGCTGATTCTCGGTGTAGCAATGGACGCCTCCAAAGCTATAGTAGTGAACGAAGCGTCCACTGCTACTGCCCGGTGACGGCTACTGCTGCGACTGCCGCTGGCACGAGCCGCGCATCCGTCGCCCCTTCTTCCCCTGTGCTGCTGCCGCGACACCCTGTGTCTGAGTCGTTGTAATCGAGGTGGAAGGGGAGGAGGAGGACGTGATAGAGGATGGAGAAGGAGTCTGCAGGAGGGGCGTCGGTGGTGATGCGACGACTGCTGCAGCGATGGAGGTCTTCTGATGAGCCACGGCTCCCTCAGGGGTGGAATTCACTTGGAGGAAGAGCTGGTACACCCAGAGAAGAAGCTGCAGTGAGGCCAAAAAATGCTCGAGTAAAACATTGATGTACCTCCTTAAGATGTCTGTGTGCTCAAGGCAAACTCCAGACATGATCGTGTAGATCGCCCACAGTTGTGTACCTCCAAAGGTCCCAAGGCCTGTGTAAATGCGCATGGCGCGTTGCTAGTAGTCGACTGCAGGCTCGGCAGGCCCCTGATGAAGGCACGGATGTGCGTGGCACGGGTGGCTTGCGTCTCTGCAGCAAGCAGGGATAATGCTAGGTCCTAGCCCTTGCGTGGATCAGCGCTGGTGCCTGTGCCCGCCTCGCCAAGGAACGAGCAAAAGTCGACGACAATCTCGCGCGGCATGGTGTAGAGAAGTCCGCGCATCGCTCTAGCCGCTGTCAGCACCTATGCTCGGTCAGTAGTCTGATACGGACTGTGGTAGCAGGGCCACACACCCTCTGAAGTGACCCAAACCTAGAAGAGGATCTCCCAGCAGACAAAGCCGTCCTCGCTGACATACCGTGGGGGCGGTGTCTCAAAGTCTTTGGGTTGCCGCTCCGTAGAGAGAGCAACCATAGGCTGGGAAGGACGAGGGATGGGAAAGACGTCGGTAAGAGGGAAGTTGCTGGGGTGGAGGTTAGGGGACGATCAAAACTCGGGAAAGCGAGATGTGTGTGGGGGCCGAGAGCTCGTCTGAAGCTGGCGGAGATGCTCCTGAAGCATACGAATCTCGCGCTCAGGGGAGTCACCCTCCATGCCTGGCATGTCTTGATCCTCGTCCCAAGGTTCAAGGGGTGGCGGGTCGACTCCAGCTCCTATCTGCGGTGCTGGAGTTGACTACTGAGTAGAGGATACGACCCCGGCCGCTCCCTAAGAGGTCTGTCGTGGAGTCGTGGAATGGCCTCGAAGAAGCTCGGTCAGTGAACGGATGGCGTCAGTCTACTCCTGCTATAGGCGACGCATCTCGTCGTGCTCGATCCGCAGGTCCTCAATAGCGTGCTAACGTGGGTTCATGACGCCCAAGGAGGAAGAAGAGGGATCTAGTACCCTTTTCCCCT
>SZWC01009479.1:5488-25132 GCA_023375785.1 Penium margaritaceum
GACAGAGAGGGGGGGGGGGGGGGGGGGGGGGGGGGGGGGGGGGGGTGTGCACCGGCGATGCGCAGGTAGTAAGCCGGCGCTGTGCCAGTCGCCGGCACACTGCTTGTGCAACAACAACAAACAGAAGCGGGTGAACAACTGTGACATGGAGACAAGAACAGACGTTGGAAGGCGGAGAGGTGGGGAGAGGGGAGAGGGCGGGTATGGGAGGAAGTAGGGAAGGATGCGCTCTTCGCAATGGTTCAGTCATTAAAACACATGCAAGTAGCATGGCCAGTCCACTAGAGTCCTAGATACTCCTCGTCGCCTGCCACTTCAGGATCTTTGGGGAATCTTCCACGACCCACACATTGCTGTCATGCAATGAACTACAAGTCTGCCTTTAAGATGTCATCGTAGCCGCATCTTGACCAAGTTGACGTGATTGTCTCCTTCGTGTCCTTTAGACGCATCCATGAGTCGAGCATCCACTGCATGAGATTTTCTTTCATTTGCTTGAGCGGAAAACGAAACCTAGGGATATCTTTGGACTCCTTGGTTAACCACTGAGAAAAACTCAGTGATGTGGGCTTTGAAGGGGCATTGAAGTCCCACATCTGTGGGTTTCACCTTAGAGGTGCAACCCACGGGGATGTAGAGAGGGACAACGTGGGGAAATGTCTCGGTCAGCCATGCCCGCAGTGCATGAGTGTGTTGCGGGCGCCACGCATCGAGGAGCGCAATGCATGCTTTGGCTCCGGCTTCCTTGCCTAAGGCGGCACACTTCCGCCGGTACCAAGGGTTCAAAATGTGGTGAAACCAGTCTCGTGTGGTGAGCTCGTTTGCCCCATGTTTTGGGGTTTGGATCAAATGCCACCCCATATCCTTGGCCGCGCTTGCCGGGTGGTTTCTAGGTTGCACAGCTTTTGTTGTCCTGGCAAAGATGACCTGCACAACAATGGAATGCAACCCATGTTAGAGAGGGTTCCAACGGAATGAAAAACTACAGGAGAAGATGGGGAATGTCGAGTCTTACCTACATCAGCAAGCGGTGACCATCCATTTAGGACGCCATCACAGCAGTGAAGTACCGTTTGTTTCCTGCGCCCACAATGGCGATGTCCTTGCTGCCAACGGGAGCCCATGTCTTGCCACGGGAAGGAACCACCATCATGCTGATGTGGTTGGCATTCACGATGAACGCGGATGACATCTTGTACACAGCGACGATGCCCGCAAGCCGCACCATGATACCAGGTCTCCCAATTGATGGGTAGCTTTTGCACGGTTGCTATTCTTGTGCGCCATGACCAGCCAAGATCCTTCTCCATAAATGCATGAACCCATGTCTTCTCAAACAAGATCACGCTGCAGTTTTCATGCCACTCGTTGGGGCAGTAATCTTCAACGATGCCGTGTAGCACGGACTGGGCCGTCAAGGAGCAGATTGGAACTCCGATGGAGCGTAGACGCATCAAATAGGTGATGGCAGCCTCCATGGCCTAGGGTTGCCTGTCACGAAAGCCGTGGCGGCTCCACATGCCGGGTGGGAGGGACACATCCGGCGCGCCATCAAGAATGGGCTCAAGCGGTGCCTTGCACACCGCCTCAAGGATGTGTGGGAGCGGAATCATGGTTCCAGGATAGTACCACCCATAGACCGTGCTTGGTGCAAGCTTGTCATAGGGTGACATGCCACCGGGGCCTTGCCATACGCGTTGGAGATGGGGGATAGCAACGTTGATGTCGAAGCTCTTCCTCACCGCCTTGTCAATGCGGTGAAAATGCCCTCTCTTGATCTAGTTGGTGTACCCAACACGTTAAAAAGTGGTGGATGGAGAGGATGGAGAAGAGTTGGCATCAATCACAATGGGTCGCGTTGCAGTACCAAGGACGTCCCCAATGGTGGTTCTCTTGCAGAGTCATCCAACCGGACGCTTGCCACAACGTGGATTGCGAGGAGGGAGGCACTCTGCGTCACGGTCAACATCCGCAAAACGATCTTCACGGGAGATTCTGTCAGAGTAAAATGTAACTGTGTTAGCTATGGTTAAAGGTATAGACAGGATTGCAGAACTGAGAGGTGGTAGGACAACCCACCTCTTGAATGTTGCATACCAAGTGCGTTGCCATGGCGTACGCACCGAGCGACGCGACTCTACCGAGGACTAGGCTAGTGAGGCCCACACGTTGTGTTGATGTGACACGGGAATGGGGAGAGGAGGGCAATGTGCTTTGCGAGCATGCCGCTCGCCCGTTGATACGGGCAGCGAGCGTGGCCCATCAATTTGGCTTCTCAAGTTCGGGTGTCCAAAGTTGAGAAGCCAGCTTGCGACATTGCGTCGGTTGAAGTTTGAACGGGCCGTTTCAATTAAAGGGGGACGATCCCTGGCCAGTATTCCTCGGCAGTGGCCCTAAATTCAAACCTGGGTTGTAAAAAAAAGGGGTTTCTGAATTTAGACGGCAATACGGTAGATGTCTAGGTTCTGAAGGTGTTGCGTGTGGATGCCTCTGCCTAGAGTTATGACTGGAATGGTGGTGTACCTGTCTATTGCACGTATGAAATGCTGTATCTACAAACTAGAAAGTGTCTCATTTACAGAAGGGCAAGGAAGCTTCCTGGAATCATCTCTCCTTACGGCTTTTGGTTGCCTCACGAATCAAAAGTAAGAGTTGGATCGTTCAATGCTACGCCATGGAATGCAGCTTCGAGAAAATCTACGTAGCAACTGGCCGTTTCTGCGAATATTGATATGTGGCTTTACAAAGTTTTTACCCCTTTGAGAGGTGAGAAACAAAGCATCGAAAAACAAATGGGCAAGTTTATCCTAGCTGTGCTATCTGCGCCCCGCGTGGACGCAAAGTGACGATTCCACATCACGACGAATGTAATGGCCTGTTTTGCTGACTGGATCTGAAACTGTCTACTTTGGATCCTTGTGTCTGGTTTATGCCTCCTATCGAACCGTATTCCTATGAGGACCCGCTAACGTTAGAACACGATTTAGAATTTGGGACACATAAACAAATTATGATTAGCGGTAAATGTACTTCGACAACAAGTGTTAACACGATGTAACATATATGTATACAAGTGTCGAGCTGCAAATGATACGTAGTTGGAGCCGTTGGGTCAATTGTCAAGTGATGTGTTTGGAGTTGTGTGGTGAGTGGTTGGATTCAAGAAGGTCAGAAAATAAATTGGAGGGCTTCGATAATCGACGGTGAAGATGCGAGGTGCATGTTTACAAATCCATATTCGTCTCTGTGCTTCGAGAAGTCGACCAAAAGGTCGTCATGCTTCTGTCGTAGATTCGCGAGAAAGGTCGGATTTGTCAGACGGTTGTTGAATATTCACTTGAGGCAATGGCAGTTAGGCGGTTTGCCCTTGAACACCGGAGTGAGTATAGCGGTCTCGCGACGCGATGGGCTGTTTGTAACCAGCATAAATGCCCACTTTGAAAGTCTAGGGACTCATGTACGTCTGGTGTGTAACATACATATGGTTGTTTGAACATTTCTACGGCACTTCAATGTAGAAACATGTGTATTTTATCTGTCGCAACACCTCAATAGTGGTCGTGAGACAAAAAACGTGGCTTGTCACTGCCTTTTCTTTGGGGATCATGCCAAACTAAAGGCATTCAACATAGGCCACCGCCCAACGTAGGCTCTCCATATCAATCATTCGTCATATGTGGGATCTTGTGTGGGGTCTAGGGCGGGAAAGAAGCATACGACATAAAGTTATCCTTTTGTTTACGCACGTACGTGTGCAACGTAACCATTCTTCTCCCAGCTATGAAGCTTAAAAACATGTGTGCGTGAGGGACATGACACTTTACCAAGCACCACTCCATTTAATCATGTTGTGAAAAAAAAGATAAATGAATACACTCAAAATTGCACTTAAGAACATTAGTGGCTTGTTTTCCATTTGTTTTCATGTTGTAGTATTCAGCGTTCTTTAAACATGTATGAATGATATTGATGTCTAATATATATCAATGTTTTCTTTCATACAAGCTTTCTTTATTGATTATACATTTACAACAATGTTTTCAAGAACGTTTTATCTAATACAACTTTCATTTATGCATTTAGCTGTGCTTGTTCTCCTCTTCAGCCTTGGGAAAAGTGCATGTGAGAGGAAATCAAGGTCGTATTGCTATGTTCCCCAAAGATTCTATGCTTGAACCTCCTCCATAGTGAATTCTAAAAGGGATCATGCAAGGGCGGATGATCCCGTTGACAGCAGCAAGCAGGACGCACAAAAGATGTGATGGGTTCCCTGGCGTCCGCTAATCCTACACGATGTGTGCTCAAGGTATCTCACAGGTATGTCATTTGTGGTGCCTGTTCTTTTTAACAGAAGAAATGTGGGTGTGCCTATGACTAATTTTGTCGAACCTGCTAAAAGACACAAAGGTTGCCGCCGATTAGCATTGCTGTCTACTCGGTTGGTAGAAGAAAACATGTGCGACTGGTTTCCAACAATAGCAAGTCCTCGTATATGTGCGGCCTGAAAAGAGGCGTAAGATAGACATACAAATCCAAAGAAGAAATTTCTTGTTTATTGACTACTGAAACAGGTACCTGCCATCGTCATGATTTGGTTCCGTCACTTTGTGTCTATGCAAGTCGCAAACCAAGCAGTGTGCATACATGCGCCCTTAGCACTAAGTGTTTTTTTAATGATAAGCATGGGACATGTCAAAGACATATGATAACGATAATCAAATTTGGGCAAAACATGGGTCTTAGGTGTTTGAGTCAAGGAATGCGTGTGACTTCACGTCGTAAGTGGTTGGTCTGAGGAACTCCGCCATTAATTCAAATGGATTTTAGGATATTGAGGTGTTGTTTTATGAAATTCAAGCGCCGACAAGGATTCAATGAAACAGCATTGAAGTGTCCATATGGATTGTGATACTTCCGTCAAACCTTTTGGAAGGTGGTTCAGACATCATATTCTTTGGAGGCAAAACACCAAAGGTCCGGGTAAGTGGCCAAAATTTCCTCCGTTGATTAACTTAGAAACTCAAGGGTAACACACAGTGGGCCATACCCTAGTGCCCTAAGGTTTTGACGCCTGAGATGATCCATCGCCTTTTGGCAAAAAAATTGCTTCTTAATTAGATGGGTATAGCCTAGGATCAAATGCTAGCACAGGATTGTACCCTTGTATTCAGCATGATCCGGTACATCTGCGACTTTGACGATATACTGACCGATAGATCACTTGTTCGTTTAGATTTCCCCATTCTAATGTTTGAAGGTCGTGCGGTCCAGAGTTTGACTTGCCGCCAACCCCGTCAGCTTTAGCCGCCGGAGTTGGACCAAGTTTGCCAAAGAGAAATCCCAACAACAAGACGTGTGGGACATACCACAAAAAACAAGATTGAACCCAGTGCACAGTGCTTTAATCTCTTGTGTTGGACCATCCTTATTTGATTTAAACCCAGGATATGATGTAAATATCATATTCGATGGATTTAAGCTATTTCCTGAATGTTGAAAGTTTAACTCGCAGAGCAATAAGAAGAATGTAACGACACATGTGCACTCTTAGAATGAAAGGACATGTGTACATCTGGGATGTGACAGTCAAGACCTGGGCACTAGCAGAACCCTCCACGGCTTCTATGCAAATCCGTGCTTCGGTGCTTGCTTTCGAATGTATACGATTAATCAAAGATACTGTGCTTTCAGGCATGTTCGTGCACTTGTTGTGATGCAAATTTGTGATTTCTTTTCTCACCAAAAAATCGGGCATTTTGTATTTCTGATGTGGTCGCCCAAGCGTGGCACGTTGGTGTTTCTTGGTTTTAAGATTCACCCATCAGTTCAGGTCATGCCCCTTGCAGGGGTTGTTTATTGGAGTTTCAAGTGTTTGACTTCCTTCGCAGCCCGCCAGCATCGGATAGCGTGAGATTTTTCCTGCTCCCGATGTGGTCGCGACACAAATTGCTGTCGCGCTTGTCTCGCACCCACCTGATTTGCTCTTATGCCCTCTGTGTGATGAGCGCGAGCCCCTCTGAGCTATGCATTATGTGAAAATGCAATTTTGGTCGTGATTCTCTCAAACCAGAGTTGATACTTATGGGAACACGTGGGCGAACTAAAACAATTATTCTGCATGAATATGGCTGACAATAGGGTATCTTGATTTGCATCTTGTGTGCAAAAAACTAGTGTATATGTACGGTGGTCATTCACCGAACATTGAAATGGCATGGTCTGATGCTAAGCACTAGCTTTTGTATGCTAGTTTTATACCTTGCGGTTTTTAAGACCCCCCATTCCTCTTTATGATCCACCCGGAATGACTCGGTGTGTTAAGCTAACAACTAACACCAGAGTATGAACCTGATCCATGGCATATTTTCAATGATCTCTGTCGTTCACAATTTCCATTCAACACCCTTCACGTGTTTGGTGCTTTCTCTTTTCCTGTGCACTCGAATTTGTGCATGTCATTTCATGAGCCATTGTATCCTTCAATGTTTTTCATGAGGTGTAAAATCACACATGGCCAAGAGTGTCATATGGCATACTAGTGAAAGCTTGAGACATGGCTAGGGAATTATCGTGTAATAGAATGGATGGGAGGGGCAATGCAAGCAGCAGCATACCCAAATGATTTATGGTTTCTTCATTATATGCATTTTTTGAGTGTGTAACTTTTATTCATCACCCGGGTGCATCGTTAAATGGTGCTTCGTGAGATAGTGATGTTTGTGTACTATATCTCGTTTTGCATCTTTCTTAATTCCCTTCAGAATTGTGTTTGACCCTGCCGATTACCGAGCATATATCAGTGGCTTGACATTCTTTCCGTGTCGCGCGCGCCTTGACCTTGATGTTTTGTGATTTCATGCTAGTGGGTTGCCCCGTCCATTGGAGAAAGGTACGAGGAAGAGGAATTCGTAGCATGACATGTTGCAAGTCTTGGACACGTCACATGAGAAATACTTTGTTCATTGCGACTTATCGACACTGCTCCATTGTCCCCAACCCTCGATCCGCCCCCTGAACTGAACTTTGCACCTGTACGCACTTACACGTAGAAGCTGAAAAAAAAAACAAAAAGTACATAGATCGCCTTAAAAATGAACCCATACCCAGGACACAATGTGTACATTGTTTAAGAACCCAACATAGTGTCTACAAATATGCATTAATCATGTGAATATGTTTAAGAAAAACGAAGAAAAAAAACTTGTAACCCAAATCAGGCACATTTTGTCTCCAACAAACAATCAATAACAAGCTCATAAAGCAATAGGATATGGATAAAAGCAGATGTAAAAACCAACCAAGGGAGTAAAACCCCTCATGTATATCCACTTTCGACAATACCGCGGATGGTCACGTCCGAGGCTATTAACGACATAACAACATCAACAACTATAGGATCAACGGGAATAGGTGTGACCAACGATAACTTTACTTATCATTGGAGGATACTACGGTCCAGTGTAGGATAAGTACAAAGCTTTACAAAAGCAGATGTTTCCATCAAGGGTAGAGCATTACCAGTGTAGACGGACAATAGTTTGAATGGGTCATCGTTTGAACATTCCTTGAAGTATTAGGAGAAAATTTAGAACGATGTCAACGTGAGTATAAGCATTTAATAGCATACAACATGCTAAATGAAGAAGTGTATGAGTACTTGTTCATGCGGTAAGAAGATTTGTGTGAGAGCGTACAGTAATAGAATCAACCATTCCAACAAAAAAGATACCAATAGCGGTGGCAACTGTCATTACACGGCCGATGTGATTTAGTGTGGAACAACATGGGGCACAAACTATAACAACAGATATAGTGTCATAAAGCGGTAACGATGGGATGTAGTGATGGTAATGGAAGAAAAACACCGGCATGTAGCTGTAACACGAGAGAAAGGCACCTGTAGCTGTGTGTAGCATTGACAAGAATGAACAACAGTTGAAGGCTACAACCACATGGATGCAAGGTACATACAACTAACTAAAGCACAAGTTGTAGTGCCGGATTTGGCTAGCAACTGTATGTACAGTTACGGACTATCACAACCACTTGTTTATGTGACTGGCTGCTAATCAAACATCAATGTGTTCATGTTTGGAATGCCCGGAAAGCAAACATAAGGAGGTCGTTGGCTGAAATCCAGCTTACCTCCCTTTGCGGCTGACCGAGTGTGAACCTCTCCCTATTCCAAGGACATTGCACAGTCAATCCCATTTGAAAAGGAGAACGCTAACTCATCCCAATTTTTTTTTTGAGAATTCATGGACCATTCTTACGCTGAACCCATTTCTAGGTCATCCATCTTTTCATATTGTTGTTTTTTTATTGGCTTGTCCCCAATTCCGTTGGTCGTGCCGTTGGTGAATTAGTAGGATGTCATTTTCCATATCAAACTACATTGGTGTAAGCATGACAGTGTACTTCCCATACATAGTCAATGTCTATTCATCGAGCTCGTTGTGCTCAATGAATGTGCACCATGGGGTTGCTATCACAACTTAGTTTCACATGGAGATTTTTTCCCAAACAAATGGCATAACTAAACTCATCACGTTGAAGCAATCCGACTGGTCCACACCCATTTTGGATGGAATGACAAAGGAGGGGTCATGGTTGATGTCGATGTCAGGTAGTTCGTTGTGAGGTCACCTTCTCAAAGTTATTTCATGTCAATCATTGATGCCAAGAACCCACAGAAGGCAGGCATAGCATGGGTTACGATAATGAAGGGCTCCAATCATCGGTCAACGTGTAACATGGAGACGTCCATACCATGACATTCCTACCTCGCCCGCCCTGTAAAGTCCATGTATATTTGTCAGGTCCTGTCCATGTTGGATGGCCATTACTTGTCTATTCCCTGAAAACCATGGATATGGACGGGGCCAACCTTGAAATACGCTCGGAAAGGGTTATGCAATATCCCATTTTATTAAACATTCTGTATGTTGTCCCCAATTCAATGATGCCAGGCGACTACATATATTTATCTCCATTTTCCCCTCGTTTTTGTGTAACATAGAATATGACTTCTGAATATTCTTTGTATATTCTTCACTTACCTAGGTTACTTGGGCATATCCTTTGATATTCCATGCGTTGTATTCCCATGTATGTGGATACATTGACAGCACTTCTGGACAGGCATGTGTCAAGTCACCCTTGTTGGATGACTTACAACAAGGATGGCAAGACCATTTACACCGAGACTTTTCCTTTTTCCTTCTTGGAGTAATTGTGTTTCCTGCATTGTACAATTTTTTGGGTTATTGTCTCGTTCTAATAGTTAACTAGGTCATGTTCCCGTGGGAATGCTGAGATTATGTGTAAAGTTAGTTGGTGGAAACTGTCAAAGATATCTTCTCCAAAGCAGGAGATGATACGCACATCATGGACATCAATCCAACGTTAACTTCCGCTCACTTCCTTGCGCGGATGAAATCAATCACTTGTGCTTGGAATTCCCCTAAGTGTATGATTTCACCACCAGTTACCATTCTGGACTCCATCGGTTGCCACTTGATCTACACATCAGTGTTTTGTTGAAGAAAAAGGAATGTTTGAAACCACAATAACACAATGCAAGATTAGAAGGAAGGAAAGAAGAATACCATGGATATCCTTCACTTCCACATAAACATATGGGGGCAATGTCACAAGCTGTGATTTATCCCCAAAAAAACACCAACGAGCTATTCACCAGCAGATGATACTTCATGTTACACGAGAACATTCATATCCATGCTTTGTTTCACAATGCAAACATCCCACTGTTGTTCATTGGCTACTTGATACCATTCCACGTTTTGCAGAATCCAAGCACATTTATGATAGAGTTTTCCACAACAGGTTGACCACCGCGGGTCCTCTTGTTGTGTGTTTTCTAGTTGACAAGGCAATTGACATGGCTTTGCAGGCCTTTGGTACCAAAAATCGATGAATAAATGTAAGTACTTGATTTTGTTAAGGACCCACACATAACACTATGAAAAGAAGGTTTATAATGTTAGGCAATACAGAAGGAAATTACAGATGAAGGTGTGCATGACATGGCCCCATGCTTGACACCAAGTAATAGAAAGGGGCATACAAATGATGAAATGTCTCCTCTTTAGCATCACGTCTAGCCTTCCCTGTCTCCATTTAAAGGATGCAATAGCTGTTGGAATTCCACAAGATGTTTTTGTCCTCCATTATTGCAACTCTTGCCATCCCATGACCCGGGCTGTAGTCGTCCTCTCTTTCTTGTTGTCTTTTTATGTGTTATCCTCCATGTCACACAACAATCCCTCTCTCTCATTTGTGACATCCTTTGTCATATCTTGTGGATAGCCTCACCCTTCACACGAATTCATGCAGCTCCAATTGATACACGCACCCGAGTAGTATTCGAGGTAGTCGTTGAATGTTGTAGCCGCCTTTCTGCCTACAAAGGTTCTTATTGTAACCCATGCATCTACTGGCCCTTCACTAGCTCTTCTCGCTACTTCAAAGCTAAAAGTATTGTTTTTAGCTACTCTTTCCACTATGGTTGTCACTTCATGCTACTTCATGTACATTTGTATAGTTTGACCAGCTGCAGAATAGATGTAGTTCTAGTTTTTTAAGCTTCCCACTGATGTTGTCAGGATATAGGAGATCCTCTGCTTCTTCCGCTCTCCAAGAAGTTATCTCGCTACCTGGTTGCACAGAGCCGATGAGCCCAACTTGTACGTCTCATATTCATGACCAGGTTTCAGATCACAAACGTGGAAAAAGCATGGGAAGTGGACTTTGATAATCTTAAGTTCATCCTTGGCATGCGGTGCATGTAGAATTGCTTCCAGATATAGCACAATAAGCCATGTATGTGTAGCCTCCAGGCATCATGCCATTGTCGGGAAGCACCACACACAAGTGCATAAAGGAGATACCAAACTCCCCCCACCTACAACATGCGCACTTGCAAATGTAATATCATACATGCTTTGAATCTTTGTTTTCTTGCATGATGAATTCCGGTAGGTTAACGTGTAAAGGACATCTTCTCCATACATTAAATGGTATTCTTAGTTGAAACACATTGCACAGAGGTACCATCCACTTGTGTTTGTATTACAAAACATCAACACTCTATTTGCTAGCTCCTAAAATGATACGATGAGCTTCTTCCAAAACAGGTACGTGTCAGCCAAGATGTAGAAGGGAACTTCATTGAATGCAAGATGCATGCATTCAATGAACCAGCCACATTTCTCATGTTTTTCCTCTACAATCAAGGGGACGTTACACGTGAGGTCAGTTGCAAAGGGGGAGCCCATCCACTCCATTGTTTATGGATATACAGATGCATATGTCCTACTTTGTCTACACCACTTCCGTGCTTAGCTTGGCATACCCCTTTTAGATAAATGCATGGATTATACATTAAGAATATGCAGAAGGTTTATTGTTTTAACATTCACATGTTGTTCTTTTTATGGAAGTTGCAATGCTTGTGTGATACACGTGGATTCAGACATTTGCATCTGTCGGCTAAAGGTGGACATGACGTGGTCCTGGTGTCCACTTTCTGCAAATACGTTGGATTGAACATAAAATGGTTTGTAGTTGTAAGATGTCCAAGAGTATCAAATCGAGAGCCACTGTTCATGAATAACAAGGCCATAATGGAGATCAATGTTGAAAATCGATATGCATGGTACTATATGTGTAGCGGGAGGGCCAGTTCGGCCCTCCCACCTCGCTGAAGCGAGGGGTGGTTGCGCACCACCCCTCGCGTCAGCGAGGGCTGGCCGGCGGCCAGCACTTTCCTGGCCGCCGGCCAGCTCGCTGCCGGCCGGCTGGACGGCCGGCGGCCGGCCAAGTGACCGGCCAGCCACCGGCCGGCCAGCCACCAGCCGCCGATCGCGGCCTCAGCCCGATCGGCGGCTGCGAGGCCACGAGGGCCTCGAGGGTGAGGCCTCGTGGCCTCGTGCCCTCCCCCCCCTCGCCCTCCTTGCAAACAAGCAAGAGAGGACGAGGGATAGGGGTAGCGAGGGTGAGGTCGAAATAAACTGGCGCGAAATCGCCAGCGTGCCTCGCACGCGACGATTTCGCGCCAGGACAACAAAACGTATATCGAAGTTCGTTTTACGATGAACTTTGACATAAAACAAACAAAATAACTCGTGCAAACACACGAGCTCGAGGTAAGAACCCCCGGTTTGGGTCCCAAAACCAGGGGTTTGGTTAAAAACAGAAATGGGCCTCCGGAGACTCGAAACATTCGAGTCTCCCTACTCTGGGTCGTTGATGATGATTGCCCCTCAGTCTTGCGAAGGGTGTAAACCCCTGACGCGGACTGAGAACGCCATTTTGCGAACTCCGACGACGACTTCAGAGCAGGAGCTGGAGACTCAGCCCGTTACAGTGGTTCTCAGAGCCAAACGACCCTCACGACCAAGGGTTCGACGGAAACGGAGGCTACGACATAGATAAAACGTCGCCGGCAGCTGCAAGCAGTAGCAAAAATGCCAGAACGGACTACGGCATCCACACTTCACGGATTGAAGCGCCGTAAATTGCGTTAGAGAGCTGGAAAAAAATTCTACTTGGTGGAGCCACTTCCTTCCAGCCTCTCCACACTTCCAGGTGGCTAGGAGGATTTTTGTGGGGCGGGTTGGGGAGTTCCCACCTCTAAAACCACAAAATCCTCCTCATTTTCAAGGCTCCTTCAAACCTCCTTCATCCAAAAAATTGGGACAGCGAACCCCCCCAAGCTTAGGGACTCTCACGACCTTTGAGCACCCTAAAAAGAAGGAGGGTGCCACCTTGGGGATTTTTGGCGGCTCCTCCAACGACGCCGGCTCAAGGAGGACGCCGCCAAGGGGCGCAAGACGCGCAAAGAAGACTCAAGAGGAGGCCAAGAAAGACAAGAAGACAAGAAGACAAGAAGAAAAGTAGTCTTTTGTTCTAGACATTGTACTTGTTTCTCTTCTTGCTCTTTGTCTTAGTTTTGTGAGCGGTACTGACACCTCTTGTTACTCCCTTGTATTTTGATTTTCTGTTTTCCTAGATCCTAGTTGCTACCAAGTGCCGTGAGTCACGGCCTAGGAGGACTAGTTTCTAAACCCACGACCTTGTGCCGACGTGGCGGCCTAGGAAAATAGAAATAAGAATTGAAATTGCCTCACCGATCGTGAGAGCAACGTCTTAGGAGGTGATTCCTCCTTGTTGTGCGGTGATCCTCACAAAAACCTTCACGTGCTAGTTGCACGAGCGACGAGATGGCAAGTGCCGGACCGTATAGGACCAACAAGGGAAAGGTGGTGACGGCCTCACCATGAGCTCTCGGTGGACTCCAAGTTTTGGGAGCCGCCGCCGCGAGCACGGTTGCCAACCCAAAGGCAACCGTACCGCCAAGGGCAACCCTACCGCCGAAGGCAACCGACGCCAACCTCGCCAATACCGAGCAGCGTGCGGAGGCAAAAAGGGTGCTTGACGAGCACGTCGATGCGCACGTGGGCGACCCCCACGCGATGGATGATGCCATGGAGGAGGATCTCCCGGGGGGATACCCAGACGAAGAGCACGATGTCGACGATGGCGAAGGCGACGAGGATCGCGACCATCGCCATCGTCGTGCGACAAACTCGAGCCGATTGCTCGAGAAGGGCAAGACGCCCATCGCATTGCCTGAAGCTGCCGACGGCAGCGAGACTGCCGAGAACAGCAATGGCGTTGAACGCAGCCACACGGGAAGTTCCCGCGAGAACGAGCCGGACGACGTCGCCGGTGAAGGCAATTCGTGATGACCGTCTTAGGCTCGCGGAGTTTGCTGTCGAGGTCGTAGGCCGACTCAAGATCACCACCGGTGGTGGAGATACGGCACCACTTGGAGGAATGGGGGCGGACCCTCTTTCCTACGACGCGGCCGCAATGGGGCAAGGCAGCACCCACTCGAGCGCCGTTGCCGACGACAGTCTCCTCCGAAAGGTGGGACTCCTTGGAGGCGTGTACGCGAACCGTACCCTCTTGTAGTGGGTAAGGGTACACGGATAACACGAGGCCCTGGAGGCTATCGCCGATGCTTTGACAACATCAGAGCTCAAGTTCGCATTCGCCAACCTGCTGGCCCACGTCGGGCAGAGCATCACGGACCTTGACCGTGATCGCCAGCTGCAGCGCCTGGCCGCACATGAGGCAAGCCGCTGATGCAACGACCTCGACAAGGCGTTGTAGAGCGTGACCCAGGTGTGGATGCAGCAGCAAGCGCAGCGTGCCGTAGCTGCGGATGCCACTGCCGGTGGCAGCGACGACTTGCCCACCTCGACGACTTCGGGGTCGGTCATGAACACGTCCTTCCTCCACAATGTGGAGATCTTCCGGAAGGGCGTGAAGTTGACCGACTTGCTGAACCGCATGGAGCATGTTCTATGTGTCCACAAGGCTCCACTCAGCCAGTGGGGCGACCTTGCCACGATGCGGCTTGAAGACAAACTCTTCAAGTACGTGGTCAAGGAGTGGACTACACAGCAGCCGCACCTCGAGTGGCAGCCCATGTCGTGGGAGACGTGTCGCGCCTTCCACAAGATCAAGGACTTCAGGCAGCTGAGCAGCTTGCTCGAATCCTACTTGAGCGAGTTCACCGCACTCGTGGAGGAAGCCGAAAGCTTCACCGAGGGCGATGGAACTCAGACGTTCAAGTACCCGGAGTGCATGCTGTTGGAGTACTTGCATGATGGTCTCACCAGCGAGAAGCTGAAGGACAAGACCACCACGACAGCCACTGGCCAAGCTTGGACAAGCTAGAGGGCGTTGCGCGACTACATGAGCGAAGTGTATTCAGCGAACCCGAAACACTACTCTGATGCACGGCCGAACGCGCGTGCACATCAGGGGCGCGACATGCGCGTGGACGCTGCAGGGGCTGGTGGGTCAGCCGGACAGAGAGGCGGGGCCAAGGGCAAGCAGCCTACAAATCCTCCAGCCAAGAAGGCTGGTGGACACAAGGGTCCCAACAACAAGCGCAGCCGCAAGAATGACGAGCTGCAGGCAGCGCGTGAGCGTCGCAACGCAGCCTTCCGCGAAGGCTTCTGCCACAACTGCATGCAGCCGAGTAACTTTAGAGCTCAGTGCCCTGAGGCTGATGGTGGTCAAGAGGCCGCAGCGCTAGCTACAGCAGCAACACCTCGTGGGGATGGTGCAGGAGGAGGCCGCGGACAAGGCCGTGGACAGGGTCGCGGTCGCGGCAACGGGCCCGGTCGTGGTAACGGACAGGGCCGTGGGGCGGGTTTTCCCCACCCTTGAGTGACGTCAGTGGGGACCACTCAGGGGTAAAACTGGATCACGAGTGTGAGTTCATGTTTTCAGACGAAGATGTTAAAGAATTTGAGTTTTTGACGAGTTCAAATCTCTCTGTTGTTTTCTCCCCTCTCATTGAACCTCATTCTGCACTTGCTGATCGACATTGCCCACTAAACATTGCATTACCAGACGAGATGCATGACCGAACCTGCTTAGTGGTGGCAAAACCAACCAGTGTGCAAGAGTTGTGTAACACAGTGATTGAAGCAAACCCCCTCAAAGCAATGAGTTCAATCACATTCGCAGTACCTTTAGTCGACGATTTTGACCCAGTGAAATTTAAAGATTGGAAGGTGCTGGCCGAATTCACACGTGCCCACAAGATGTGGACTCGAGTGGGTGAATCATGGGAGTTGTGACGCCCGTTGTACAGATTCCGTGCTTATCACAAGCTCTGCTTACAGTCGTCGAGTCTGTTCACTCGAAAGAGTGGAGGCAGCATGACAATGCAGTTCAAAGGACACCTAGCTGGTGCTCCCGTGAACTTATTTACTGACACTGGAGGGGACGACTCTTTTGTTAGCCTTGGCTTTACCCGATAGGTTGGCCTGAAGTACAAGCCATCGAATGGCGTAGTTGTTGTCGGTGACAACCGTACGGTACCCGTGATCGGTACTTGTAAAGCAAAAATTTGTATCCAAGGGTACACACAGAGTGTCACGTTGAAGGTACTCAACCTTCTTGACCCGTTTGACGTGGTGCTAGGCAATCCCTGGCTCCGTGAAAACAAGGCTCTAATGTGCATTGAATCAAAGTGTTTGATCCTTCGAAAAGGACAACGCCGCTTTACGTTGATTCCGAGTACGGAATTATCACTGACCCGAATCAAAGTCCATGCCAGCTTATCTGCAATGCAGGTCAAGAGACGTATTTGACAAGGTTGTCCATACTTCTTGGCTCAACTGCAGAAAGTGGAGGACGACGTGACGGAAGACACACCACAAGAGATCAGATCTCTATTGGCGGAGTTCTCGGATGTATTCCAAGACCCACCGGCTGGGCTTCCACCAGAAAGACACATGGGCCACATGATTCCGCTACAACCAGAGGCAACTCCTCCGTTCAGACCCATGTATCGCCTTAGTCCAGCAGAAAGGCGAGTGGCCGAATGCCAAATCAAAGAGTACCTTGCAAAAGGATGGATCGAGCCAAGTAGCTTGCCGTACGGTGCACCGATCCTTTTTGTGAAAAAAATGACGGTGGTTTACGCATGTGCGTGGATTACCGGGCGTTGAACAAGCTGACGGTGAAAAATCGATTCCCCTTACCGCGGATTGAGGACCTTTTTTACCTACTCCAAGGCGCAAAAGTACTTTCGTCCTTGGATTTGTCTCAAGGGTACCATCAAATCCGCATCACGGAAGAGGATGTGCCCAAAACCTCATTTCAGACGCACATGGGACACTATCAGTTCCGAGTGTTATGCTTCGGGCTGACAAATGCCCCGGCAACCTTCCAAGGAGAAATGAACCGAACGTTCACCAAGCAACTCGGCCAGTTTGTCTTGGTTTACCTGGATGACATCCTGGTTTTCTCCAAATCCATGGAAGAGCACATAAGACATCTACGCGAAGTTCTCACAATCCTTCGGGAATAGAAGTTCTATGCGAAAGTGAGCAAGTACAAGTTTGCACAAGATGAGCTCGAATACCTTGGACATATCGTCGGCAAAGACGGCATCCGTGTCGACCCACAAATATTCCAAGCCGTTGTGGACTGGCCACACCCCAAAAATGTTGGGCAGATTCGGTCTTTCCTCGGCCTTGCAAACTACTTTCGACGGTTTATGCAAGGGTATTCAACCCTGGTAGCACCGCTAACCAGGCTCACGCGAAAAGGCGTTGGGAATGGACACCTGATTGTGAAAATGCTTTTCTTAAAGTCAAAGAGCTTCTATCCACAGCGCCCTTCCTAGCTCTTCCGGATCCATCGCAACCGTGGGAGGTTCGATGCGATGCATCGGTAGTAGGATTTGGAGCCGTCCTCATGCAAAACGGTCACCCAGTTGCATATGAGAGCCGAAAGCTCATCCCTGCGGAAACGCGGTACACGACTGGGGATCAAGAGCTCCTTGCGGTAGTACACGCTTTCAAGATGTGGCGTTGCTACCTCGAGGGTGCTGAAGGGGGTGTGACGGTCGTGACCGACCATAATCCATTGGTGTTTTTCCAAATGCAACCAAACCTGTCAAGACGACAGGCGCGTTGGAGCGAATACCTGAGTTGATTCTTGTTCACATGGGAATATCGGCCAGGACGCATCAATGTGGCCGATCCACTAAGCCGACAACCTGTGGAAATTAAAGCAACTACCGAGGTCAGTGGGTGTTTTATGGACATTGCAACAACAACCGTACAACCACCAGATCCCCCTGCACCTCTCCAGCAACTACCACGAGAGATTATCCATTACAACGGTTTTGTAAATAGGATCCGGATGGGATACTGTGTGGATTCTTGGTTCCAAGACTCTCAAAATCTGGAGAAGTACGGCTTGGTGGAGGCCGCAGGAATCTTCTGGCACGGAGAACAAGTTGTTGTGCCAAGCTCGGGAGACCTTCGAGCAAAGGTTGTCTCCCAGTTCCACGACCCGCCGGTCGCAGGTCACGTGGGACCCCGAAAGACCGGACATGCACTCTCAGACCACTATTGGTGGCCAGGGTGGAGTGTCGATGTCCGTAAGTATTGCATGACATGCGACCCATGTCTTCGGAATGAGGCTAGTAACAAGAAGCCTGCTGGACTTCTCTAGCAGCTTCCCATTCCTGGGACTCCATGGGAGTGCGTCAGCACGGATTTCATTACTGGTCTTCCGGACACGGCCCGTGGCCATGATGCAATACTAGTGGTTGTGGATCTTTTGACGAAGATGACACACTTCATTCCTACAACCACTCACGTGAACGTAGAGGAAACCGCTCGCCCCTTCTTTGAGGGTGTCGTAAAGTACCACGACTTGCCGTTGCGCATTATCTCCGATTGAGATCGAAAATTTGCTAGTAAGTTCTGGAAAAAGATGCACGAGTACTTTGGCAGTGAGTCGCAAATGTCGCCAGCATTTCACCCTCAAACTGACGGACAAACAGAGCGCATTAATCGCACTCTGGAGCAGATGCTCCGCATGTACGTGGACCCTGCCATGCATGATTGGGACGAATTCCTAGCACCGGCGGAGTTTGTAGTGAACAACTCGGTGAACGAGTCCACACACTTCACACCGTTCATGTTGAACAGTGGTCGGCATCCAGTGGTACCATCTTCATTGGTGAAGAGTGGGAGTACAAGAGGGCAGGTCCCTTCTGCTCAAGCCTTTGCCGAGCGCATCGACTCCTTGTTACAGGAGGCAAAGGATCACCTTCAAGCAGCTCGGCAGCGACAAAAGGCATATGCCGATAAAGGTCGCCTGGAGGTGTCGTTTGACATCGGTGACAAAGTGCTTCTCAGCACTAAAAACCTTCGGTTGAAGTTGCCAGGGGCAAGAAAACTTCTACCGAAGTGGATTGGGCCGTTTCCCATTGTGGCACGCATCGGGCCAGTGGCATACCGATTGCTACTTCCGTCGAGTATGAAGATACATGACGTATTTCATGTGAGCCTACTGGCTCCGTACACGGCAAAAGGAACCGTTCAGCCACCGCCAGCATTCCTGGTTGCTGACGGCCAATACGAGGTCCTTCGCCTACTCCAGCACCGAGAGCGTACTCTTTGGTCGCGCATTGTCTTGGAGTACCTCGTTCATTGGGCCGGTTGTGGACCTGAACATAATTCATGGCAGCCCGAATCTCGGTTGCCCGCAGAGGTGGTCAACGAGTACTGGAGTGAGCTTGCAGCTCGCACAGATCGACGCGTGGCAGGAGGTACCACCTGAACGCGGGAAAAGTGAACAACATTCCCACAGGGCAGCATTCATGGACATCGACCATACGAGGTTGGGGACGTCCAACATGGTTGTCGCGCGGACGCTCCAGCCTAAACGGGGGAGGCCGCTAGCCGTGCTGACGTACAAGCTACAGCTTAGGTCTAAGTACCATGCACGTGTTCATGTTTATCTAGTGATTGAAGTTATGAATTCTCTTTCACAATGTTGATGACTCACTAACTGACAATCCTACTTGTTGTTCATGAACCGGGACGGTTCATAATAAGTGGGGAGGAATGTAGCGGGAGGGCCGGTTTGGCCCTCCCACCTCGCTAAAGCGAGGGGTGGTTGCACACCACCCCTCGCGTCAGCGAGGGCTGGCCGTTGGCGAGCACTTCACTGGCCGCCGGCCAGCTCGCTGCCGGCCGGCTGGACGGCCGGCGGCCGGCCAAGTGACCGGCC